>PVLA01017478.1:0-17277 GCA_004027455.1 Hydrochoerus hydrochaeris
ACCCTTGCTGTCTCTACCAATGTTAAACTAGTGTGCTTTGCAGTTTACCCAATCCAAGTCAAGCCCATCTTTAGCCAGGTCCCTCAAACCTCGTAATTATCCCATTTGCCCTTTTTTTTCTAAAATGCTGCTAAGCCTCTGTCAAAGTAATGATCAAGAACAAAAATGGGAAAATAATCCAGTTTTCCCTTATGAATAGGTCATTTGGATGGTATTTCTAAGAGACCAGAGTTCAACACTAGGCAGCAACATCTGTACCTACACAGATTCACCTAATGAGCACAGCACCACACAGACCTCCCGTGAGGTTCTGAGTACCTGGTGTAATCACAGCTATTCAGCTCCAACGGAAAACACTATAGCCTTGGGATCCAGAAAAACATAGGCAGAACACTGGGCACCTTCCCAGGCAAGGGGGAGGCCCATGCCAGTGGTCAAGGACTATCCAGAAAAGTCTTGCTGTTCTCAACTAACTTGTCAAAAGCAAAGCCTTTCTGTCCTTGGGATGATGGCAGACACAGTGCAGAGAGCACACTATGGCAATGACCCTGGTATTTCAGGCTGGTTTTGAAAATACTTCTGAGGCTTTCTGGCCTAAGTCAGTTAGATAAACAGCCCACATTGATGTAATTGACCAGTATTTGTTCAATTCTCCAATTTATTGCCCAGACGTGGCCAAACGTGTCCTCACAGACAAGGAAGTTATAATGCACAAGTAAGGCAGAGGCCACAGGAGAGGGCTCAGGTGCTGAGGCTCCCAGTCCCCACTGTGGAGGGAGGGGTAGCATGGCTGGGAATGTGCCATCTGGACTGGACGGCATCATGTGGCCACAGGAATGATGAAGCGTCTCTCTGCTTCATTTTACAGGGGTGTGGTCTGAGACAGAGGTGTGTTCCTCACATTCTAGAGCTCAGTCAGCTTTAGAACAGGGGACCACACTCCTTCCAAAAGCTGTGCCACAGCATATGGCATAGTGCTACAGCAGCTGGGTGACACTTTGTCTGCCTTCCCGAGCTTCTCCATAGCCACCTGCATCTCTTCTTTTCCTGTTGAACTGATTAGAAAAAAAAAATGTTCACATGGTAAGGATGGGGACAGAGGCAATGGGGAAATAATGGAAAATAAATGAATATTCATGCATTTGTGAATACAGTAATTATTGCAAATATCTATTATAACTAAGCGCTGCAAATTGAAAGCCTTCATTTTATACTGATGGAGTTAAATAAGATCATCAATTAACTATATGTCACACAAAAGTGAGAAGACAGGATTCTGCACATCCCAACCCAAAGAAATGACAATTGTCATTTGGCCAGAAGTAATTGGACAGATGTACCAATTAGCACATCAGATTACTAGATATTGTATACATGCATCAAACTGTCACATTGTGTCCCATCAACAAGCATAGGTACAGTGTCAATTAAAACTAAAAATATTTTAAAATCATCATAAACAAAGCTATCAAATTAAAACTCATTAGAGATGTCTGAGAAATAAAATGCTGGGTCACTTACGATAGGAAATGCACTAGTCCTGGGGCTGAAGAAAGGTTGGGGTTTCCAAGAGCAGGAGGAGAGCATGTCACCACTGAAGATGGACAATAAGAAAGAGGAGAAAGGGGAGAGAAGGAGAAAGGTTTTGCAGGTAGAGACCATGAGGGAGTAAACCAGTCCATACTTCATTCGGCAAAGGAATCCTCAGGGGACTTTATTAAACCATGCACCAGCCCACCGGCCTGCGAAGTCAGAGACCCCAACTTCAGCCAAGCTCCAGGTGGGGCCCAGCTGCAGCTGGTCACACTCTGTCTAATGAGAAGGGAGGACCTGTACACTTCAGAGACAGCAGGACAGGGCAAGAACAGACAGACAGGCAACCAGGGCTGGGCTGTGCCAGGAGGAGCAGGAGGTCTAGAGGATGCAGGCAAGGAGGAAGAGGAGTCACACCATCCCTGTGTCCTTCGTTCTCTCCAAATACTCTTCCCAGGCCTTTCATTTTTCCTGGGAGACAGCGTTTCACAAATCTCATGTGCAAGTAAAAGCAAAGGTGTTTATGGATTTCAGGGCTTTTAGAGCCCAAAAAGCACAGCTCCTTCATCACAGGCAGCCCATTAACAGCCCAGGTTTATTGGTAAAAATCCTCAGAATGTAATGTGCCTTTGTCAGCAAAAGTAATTGGTCTTGGCTGGTTAATTTGGCTGGTTTTGCAGACTGAAGCCTTGTCACTCTTTCAAGAGTATCCTACAACTCTGTGGGCTGCGCTCCACTCAGTAAGCAATTTCCAAGAAAGCTGAATACACAGGGCTCCCAAAGTAGTTTGGAGAAAAGAAAAGAACATAGTGCTGGGAGTGAGAGGGGGTACCTGTAATCCTAGTACTCTGAGAGACTGAGACAGGAGGACTGCAAATTGGAGCTCAGCCTGGGTAACACAGCAATTTAGGGAGAACTTGCCTCAAAATTAAAAACAAAAAAGAGGGCTGGAGATGTATTTTATTGTGAAGGTCTTGAGTTCAATGACCAGTGTTGAACACACACACACACACACACACACACACACACACGCACAAACACCCCTCACATTGCCCCCTTCAGTTTTACTCTGACAACTTTAAAGATAAGTTTACAGAAGTTTCAGGGCCAACTCCCACTGTCTTATCTCCTATAAATTTCACTGAACAGTGGCACAGGTAACTGCTGTACAGGAAACTGGGTAACAAAAAGTCAAGTTTACACTGAAAATATGAAGTGAGCTTTAACCAACACTCTGTGTGCTTTTTAGTGTTCTTTGCTTCAGACATTACAAAGAAGCATCTTTCTGTGTTAAACTAATACAACATTAACTCATTCTGATCTCATCCCCTAAGCAACATCCTCTAGCTTGACACAAAGCATGAGTTACCATGCAGAAGAAATCATCTGGGCTCTTTTATTTCTATACTGTGTAAATAGCAATGGTATGGTTTAGCAAGTGATAATGAAACACTACATTTCCTAAGTGAGTCTTGATGAAATTCACACCAAACTTGTCAGCTGCTGTGCTGCCAGCCTGGGCAGGTGCAGGAGGTTGTGGGATCCTCTTGGCTCTCTCCAAGGTCAGCCTGTCCTCAGCCATCTAGAATGTTGTGCGCTGTCCCTATTAAACTCAGCCAGCATTTGGGTCATTAGCTAAGGCAAATTCTCATTAAGATGAAGCAGCTTTCCAGTGCACTGCCTCTCTGTCACCACTTCACAAAACACAGTTACAGATATTTTCACAGAAGTGGAGAGTTTTGTAAAGAAGAGGGTTGGATTTAAATACTGAAGCTGCACAACACTGACTGTTTATGTGAGGATGGGGCGCATGGGAAGAATAAGCATCCCCATGTGTGGATAAGGTACAGGAGGGACACTGTCTGCGTGTGACACCAGTCAGGAGCAGCTAGAGATGGCAGAGCCTCACCATAGGGATCTCCATCAGGAATGGCCAACAGGCAGGGAAGAGCAGAACTGTCAGTGTGGAAGACAGCGCATTACCATGTCTCAGTGCACTGCATCAAAGCCTGAGTAGGAGTGGAGGAGAGGAGAGGGGCTTTGGCTAGGTAGCCACAGTGCTCAGCCTGAGCACTGAGCAGGATGAGGAGAGGAAGGCCCGGCCACTTCCATACCAACACAGAGAGCAGGAAAAGAACACAAGGACTATGCTGCCATGGTGGGAACCTGTGTGTTCGTGTATATATGAGTATAAATGTCAACTGATCAACACCCCCTAAGAGCAGCCCCCAGAGGCCTGAGGGGTGGTGGTGAGCACTCATCTCAGCTCTCTCCCCTCTCAGGTGGGAAAGTTCAGAGGCCTCCAGAGGTTGCCCAGCAATTAGTGTCTTGATCCATGTGTGCTGTAATAATGGAATATAACAGCCGGGAGACTTATGAAGAGCAGGAGTTTCCTTCTCACAGTTCTAAAAGTTGAGAAGGCCCAGGCCAGAGCACCAGCCAGCCTGGTGTCTGGGGACATTGCTCCTTCTCTCTCAAAGTGGCACCTGAGGCTGTGTCCCAGGTCAGACTCCTCCCTCCGGCCTTTGTAACGACAGGAATCCACTTACAAGAGCAGATGCTTCAAGGTCTAATCAGCACCACAAGGGCCCACCTCATAGCTACTGTGATGGCAGCTAAGTTTCTACATGATGGTGGAGGACACGGGATGACAGGGCCCAGTAACATGCCCTCCGCTGGCTGCAGCCTTCCTGCTCTCAGCTGAACCCCGTCTGTCTCTCTGTCCTGCTATGAACCACTCACATGCAGATCAGGATCTGCATCTGGAGGAATCCAGCTTAGACATATTAATGTGTGTATGTGTATTTATAGTCATATATATGCATATATGTATTATATATTTATGTGCAAATATGTTTATATATTTATGCATATATATGCTTACACATATTTGTATGAGGTGTGATCAAAATATACCACTAATGTTTAAATTTTTCAAATTTTAAAACAGTAAAAGACATGTTGCCATTAATCCCCTTCAATGGCTCCCCTCACTTTGAACACACACCATTATTTTTGCCACTTTCTGAAGCAGTTGTGCAAGTCCTCTTTCCTGAGAGTCTTTAGTTGACCTGTTGTGGCTGCCTCAATGTCTTGAATCAATTCAAAACCTTTCACAATTATTTTGATATGGGGGAAGAGAGAAATCACACAGTACCAGATGCGGTGAGTAAGGTGGATGAGGACACACTCTCATGTTTTTGTAAGTGCACCTATCTGTTGGATGGCACTCAGCAGCATCATTCATCATGTTTATGACCACATGCTATAAAGACACTCATGAAAGTGGACTTTCAGGACTGCATCAGAAAGTGGTGAGAATGATATGTGTATTTGAAGGAAGGGAGTATTGTGAGCAGGACTGATGTCAATGTGTCTTTCACAGTTTCTTTACTATAAACATTCACCATGTATTTTGGTCACACCTGGTACACTTGTGCATATGTGTACACATGCACTCATGGACATATGTGCACATAAATACAGGTCCATATAAATGTAGTTGGCTTCCATATCCATGAGCTCTACATCTATGGATTCAACTCCCCACAGACTGAAAATATTTGGGAAAAACTTGTGTCTGTACTGAGCATATAGACTTTTTATCCTTGCTATTATTTCCTGAATAACAGTGTAAAACAAATGTTCACACATCATTTGTTTTAGGTATTACATGTTATCTACAGGTGATTTAAAGTCCACGGGAGAGAAGTGTGAAGGTCACATATGAATATGACAGAATTTTTGCTCATCTGTGGATACTGATGTCCATTGTGGATACTGACACCAATTTCCATTAAATGCTTAGGAACACCTGTCCTGCTCCAAGGCACAAAAGTGCTTCCATCTCTCTCTCTCTGTGTTCATGGTTTCCTTTCTATCAAAGCACAGCGGGCTGCTGCACAGCATGCTCTTCTGTATGGAGACCCTGAAGCCTCATGTTCCGCCCTTCTCCAGAGCTCAGCCCTCTGGCTCAGCAGGACGGCGCCTCACCCCACACACATCAGACCCATCGGAGCTCACAGTCTGCGGCTGGGCAATGCTGGCCTGCTTTGCACCTGGTGCTAAACAGTCTGGCTGTGCCTGGGAACTGGAGACTTTCAGGTGGATGTCACTGCAGCTGCCCTTGAAGACAGGGCTATTGATGCTAACCTACTGCTAAAAAGAGAAAATAATGTGAAAATATTAAAAACCGAGTGAATTCAAAGGCAAACTCCAAAAAGACAGCTTACCACTTAAACCTTTATAAAATTCATAAAAAAAAAAGGCTGCTCTGTGACCCTCCCCAGCCCTAAGCCTTTCACCCAGCTGTTTCCCAGCAGGAACACCATCCTCAGGCCCAGTTACTCTCTGAGTCTGGAGACCAATATCAGTGACACCAAGTGGCAACATGGAGAGTGGAAAGAACTTCAGGATTATGAGAACACAGGAAATTAGACTCTTAGCCTAGAGGAGAAATTAGAGATAGTTTATGCTAGAGAGAACCCAGCAAGTAGGAAAGCTTGGCCAAGTAACATCTTTGGAACTTTACTTTTTCAACAGAAAATGAAAACAGGACTTCCAGGGACCTGAACCCAGCCTCAGGTTCAATTCTCTGGGAAGACACCAAGTTTATTTATTTATTTAACACTAAGTACATTTATTAGAAAAGAAGGAAGCTATGAAATATCTTATCTTTCCTTGAGAAATTAAAATACAAGACAGAATAAAACCAAAAACAAATAGAAGAAAATATGAAAGATAAAAAAACAATCCTTTATCAAACTGCCAACATCATTTTTCATAAAGATTAACATTTTTATTTTTACTGTAAAAACAAAAGACTCAGAATAGTCTAAACAACTTTGATAAAGGAAAAATATTAGAACTCCAATCCTCCCCAATCCCATGACTTATCACAAAGTTACACCAATGTTGACAAAACAGAATTGATATCAAGATAGACAAACCACCAAAGTACCAATATAAAGTCCCAAAATAGATATCCACATAACAGTCAATTGATTTCTGGCAAAGATGCAAAAGCAATTAAGTAGAGAAGGGATTGTACACTCAATAAATATACTGGAACAACAGGATAGCCACATGCAAAAAACCCAAATTTTATACAGCACATCAAAAATTTTTTAAGACATCCAACAATCAACTTAAAATAACTCACACTGGGTTAGTTAAAGATAGGTGTAGCCTGAGTTGTTACCTGGCTGAAGTCACTCTCTGTGGAACAAAATACATGTTTTTTTCTTATCATACTAATGAAACAATATGATGTTTATACATGCATGACATATTTATTTCACTAATAAGGATGTTCTCAAGATATATAGCACGTTTAAAAGCAAGTGAAATCCGAATGCCGCAGTACATTGAGTCTGTGATACCTGAACCCCAGCCCTGAGCTCATTACCAGCTCCCTGGGACATCTGACAGAATTCCTGGTACAGTCACAGGATTTCCCTCCTCTTTGCCACCACTATCTTTCCTTCCCCAAGTGGAGAACAGCTGTCTGTCCTAATACAGCTTTATCAAATAAAGGACGACTCATCCAGGTGCACACTCAGAGCTTCCTATCAAAGCCTCTTTCGTTTTCCTCAATCCATTTCCAAAAGAAAGAAGTTGCTAAAATAATGATAATTATTTCCATTATAAAATGTTACACAGGTCAGCATTCAACCAGGGGAGCGAAGCCAGCCAAAAGGGGAGCCAGGCCCGTGCTGCGCCACTAGGTGAGTTGCAGCATGTCAGGACAGGCCCGGAAAAGTATGGGACCATCGATCCCGGTGGCTGGGTGTCTGCCCAGCTCCTGTAGGACACAGGACTAGGCTTCAAAGGTTCCATGAGCTTGAGTGGACCACGCCCAGTGACCTTCTTTCAACCAGGGAAACCAGGTCCACCGAGTGAGGGGAGCCAAAGCCACCTGAGTCCCAGTAGCAGAGGGCACAGGAGGTGATTTCCAACACATCCATTGGAACATCGTGGAAACACAGAAATATAGGAAAATGAAAAAACGAAAGACAAAAATGCAATCTCAAACCCCAAGCCCATCCCAAGAAAACCTAGGAGCCACATACGTGGAAGAAAATACTAGCCATACACCTGAAATACCTGAAATGATATCAACTGAAATAAAGAAGCAAGTACAGGAAGCTATGAGGGAACTCAAATCAGAAATATTCTCCCAGGTAAAAGAAGAAATGATAAAAGTAGTGAAAGAAATACTGAATGCATCCAATAAAGACACAGCTAAAAAATTAGAGGAACAAAGTAAAACAATAAAATCCCTGAATGAACAGTTTAAGAAACGAACAGAATGCATGAAGCTGATTCAAAGAGATATACAGGAAATCAAAAACTCTAAGTTGCAAAAACTGCCTCAATGAAAGTGAAGATAGAATCTCAGACCTCAAAGATAAGAAAGCAGATAGTGAACAGGAAAGGAAAGATTTTCTAACAATAACAAGAAATCAGGAAATAACAATTCAACAGCTGCAAGATGATGCAAAGAAAAACAACATAAGATTAATAGGGATAAATGAAAACGAAGGGGATAAGACAAATGATATCAACAGGCTATTTACAGAAGTAATAGCTGTAAACTTCCCAAACATGAGCATGGAAACTGACATACAGATTAGTGAAGCATATAGAACTCCAAATAGCCATAACCAAAACAAAACTATACCCAGACATATAATAATCACCATCCCAGAAATCCAACATAAGAACAGAATATTATAAGCTGTTAGAAAAGACAGATCACCTATCAGAATCACAGCAGATTTCTTAACACAAATAATGAAGTCAAGAAGGGCATGGAGTGAAGTGTTTCAGATACTAAAGGAAAACGACTTCCAACCCAGACTGATGTGCCCTGCAATACTGTCCTTCAAAATGGATGGAGAAATAAGATACTTCCATGACAAAGAACAGCTGAAAAACTTCATGATCACCAAATCAAACCTATAAAGAATACTGAAACACATTCTAGATACACATAGGAAAAGACCACTAAGCAAGACAGACAATTAAACAGAATGGAAAGCTAAGATACAACATCAGAAAGATAACATGTCAACAATAAACCAATGTATGACAGTTATAACCATTAATGTAAATGGGCTCAATTCACCAATTGAAAGAAACACACTGACAGAAGGGATCAAGAAACAATATCCAATCATATGCTGTCTACAAGAAACCCATCTAACCCAAAAGGAAACTCATAGACTGAAAGTCAAACGATGGAAAACAATATTCCATGCAATAGGCACTCAAAAAAAAGTGGAGGTAGCCATTCTGTTTGCAGACCATGTGAACTTCAAACCAAGAATGGTCTAAAGAGATAAAGAAGGTCACTAAGTACTAGTTAGGGGAACACTGCAAGAAAAAGAGATAACAACCTTAAATATCTATGCAACAAATTCTAGACCACCCAACTACACAAAGCAAGTATTAACAGAAATGAAAAATCAAACAGGCAATAACACAATTATAACAGGTGACCTTAACACACCATTGACACAAAGGGATAGATGAACTAGCAGAAAATCAGCTAAGAAATAACAGAACTTAATCATATCTGTGAACAAATGGATTTGATAGATGTATACAGTGTTCCATCCAACAATGTCAGAATATACACTCTTCTCAGCAGTACATGGGACATTCTCTAAAATAGACCATATACTAACCCACAGAACATATTTAAGTAAATGCAAAAGAATTGAAATTATCCCATGCATGTTATCAGATCATAGTGTCTTGAAACTGGAAATCAATGATAAAAGTAACTGCAAAAACCCCACAAACACATGGAAATTAAATAATACACTCTTGACCAATCAGTGGGTCACAGAGGAAATTAAAGAAGAAATTAAACAATATCTACAAGCAAACAAAAATACAAATACAACTTACCAGAACCTGTGAGATGCAATGAAAGTGGTCCTCAGAAGAAAATTTATTGCACTGAGTTCCCACATTAGGAAAACAGAATGAACACAAATAAGCAACCTGATATTACACCTCAAACATCTAGAAAAAGAAGAGCAAGCCACACCCAAAGCCAAAAGAAGGGAGATAATTAAAAAGATCAGAGCAGAAATTAATGCAATAGTGACTAAGAAAACAATAAAAGAATCAATGAATCAGAGTTGGTTCTTCAAAAGAATAAATAAAATTGATAAGCCCCTAGCCAACCTATTTTAAAAAAAGGAAAGAAAAGACTCAAATTCACGCAATACAGAATGAAAAAGATGAAATCACTACTGACCCTGTGGAAATACAGAAGATCATCAACTATTATGAAAACCCCACTCTCAAAGGTTTGCTAACACAGAAGAAATGGACAGATTCCTAGAAACATATGAACCACCAAAGCTAGATCAAGAAAATGTAAAACTGCTGAATAACCCAATTTCTTTTAATGAAATTAAAAATGTAATCAAGTCCCTACCAACAAAGAAGAGCCCATGCCCAGACGGATTCACTGCGGAATTCTACAAGAAATACAAGGAAGACTTAATGCCAACACTCCTCAAACTCTTCAATGGAATTGAAAGGGAAGCAATTCTCCCTAAGTCATTCCTGGAAGCAAATATCACTCTAGTACCAAAACCTGAGAAGACCCAACTGAAAAAGAGAACTAAAGGCCAATCTCCCCAATAAACACAGAGTTGCAAAAATTCTCAATAAAATAATGGCAAACAGGATGTAGCAAATCATCAAGCAAATTATACACCATGACCAAATGAGATTCAACCCAGGCATGCAGGGATGGTTTAACACACGTAAATCAATAAATGTAATCCACCATATGAATAGAGCCAAAAGTAAGAATCACATGACCATTTCTATAGATGCAGAAAAAGCTTTTGATAAGATCCAACGCCCATTCATGATAAGAACTTTACAGAGAGTTGGAATAGATGGTCTTTACTTCAATATGATAAAGGCAATTTATGACAAACCAACAGCCAGTGTGACATTCAATGGCCAAAAACTGAAAGCCTTTACCTTGAAATCAGGCACAAGACAAGGATGTCCCTTATCACTGCTCCTCTTCAACATAGTACTGGAAATAGTAGCCAGAGGAATTAGACAAGAGAGAGAAATAAAAGGAGTAAAGTTAGGAAAAGAAGTTAAATTATCATTATTGACAGATGACATGATACTCTACAAAGAAGACCCCCAAACCTCCATTGAAAAACTCCTAGATATAATAAATAAATTTAGAAATGTAGCTGGATACAAAGTCAATACTCAAAAATGAATAGCATTCTTATACACTAACAACAAAATCACCAAGAGAGAAATAAGAGAAGCCACACCCTTCACACTAGAATCCAAAAGAATGAAATACTTAGGAATTAATCTAATGAAAGATGTAAAAGAGTTGTACAGGGAAAATTATAATACCCTAAAAAAGAAATCAAAGAAGACCTCAGTAAATGGAAAGACATCCCTTGTTCATGGATAGAAAGAATAAATATTGTGAAAATGGCCGTTCTCCCAAAATTGTTATATAGATTGAAGGCAATTCCAATGAAAATACCACTAACATACCTCATAGATCTAGAGAAATCACTTGTACAATTCATCTGGAGCCAGAAGAGACCTAGAATAGCAAAAGCAATTCTAAGAAGCAAAGCCAAGGCAGGCGGTATCACAATCCCTGACTTCAAGTTATACTACAAAGCTACTGTAATAAAATCAACATGGTATTGGGATAAAAACAGACCTGAAGATCAATGGAATAGACTAGAAGATACAACTACAAACACACTCAACCAATTTATCTTTGATAAAGGGGCTAAGCATGTTCACTGGAAGAACGACAGTTTCTTTAATAAATGTTGCAGGAAAAACTGGCTTTCCATATGTCGAAAACTCAAATTAGAACCATGTGTATCACCATATACTAAACTAAAATTAAATGGATCAAATATCTAAATATTAAAACAAAAACACTAAATCTGTTGCAAGACAAAGTAGGTAAAAATCTTGAAGACATAGGGGTTGATAGAGAATTCATGAACAAGAACCAAACTGCACAGTAAATACTTTCCAGAATCAATAACTGGGATCATGTCTTACTAAAGAGGTTCTACATGTCCAAAGAAATCTCCAGAAGAGTGAAAAGAAAACCCACAAACTGGGAAAAAATCTTAGTGAACTGGCCCTCAGACAAAGGACTTCTGTCTAGAACCTATAAAGAATTAAAAAAAATCAGACCCCTGAAATTCAAAGTCCCAATCCAAAAATGGGCATCTGAGATAAACACACACTTCTCAGATGAAGAATTATGAATGGCAAATAAATACATGAAAAAATGTTCAGCACTATTGGTCATTAGAGAAATGCAAATTAAAACCACACTGAGATTCCATCTCACTCCAGAAAGAATGGCCAGGTTCAACACAACTACCAACAACAAATGCTGGAGAGACTGTGGGGAAAAAGGAATTCTTCTGCACTATTGGTGGGAGTGTAGACTGGTGCAACCACTGTGGAAGTCAATCTGGAGATTCCTCAAAAACCTGGGGTTGGAGGTCCCATTTGACCCCGCTATTCCACTCTTAGGCATATCCCCAGAAGAACTGAAAACATCTTACCACAGTGATATATGTGCACCCATGTTTATAGCAGCACAATTTGTAATAACCAGATCTTGGAAATAACCTAAGTGCCCATCAACTGAGGAAGGGATAAAAAAATTGTGGTACTTTTATACAATGGAGTACTACTCAGCTATAAAGAATGATCACATTGAGATATTTATAAATAAATGGCTGCAACTTGAGTCCATACTCATAAGTGAAATAAATCAAACTCACATGTATAAATACCATATAGTCTCCCTAGTGTAAGAAATGGTAAGTGTACAAAAGATTTTATGGTAATCATGGTTCACCATTTTATTGCTTTGAAGTCTTATGTTTTCATTGGTTGGAATGGTTTTATTGTGTTTTGTTTGATCTTAATATATGTGATCGTATGCATAGTTTGAAAAAAGACATTATGGCAGCCATTGTTGATTTGATATCATCTTGCTCGTAAGTCATACCATGCTTTTGTTTTTCTATTACCATTGGTTCTATCATGTTGTGTCTTAATGGGTTTTAATATGTATGAGAGTATAAACAAATGTTTTATGAAAAATGAGAATAATATAGTAGCCATTGTCCATCTTTGGTTATTTGGTTCAGAATCCCTGCAATACTTTCATTCTCTTGAGTGGTTTTATTCTATTTTGTTACGTTTGGCATTACTGTGTGTAGAGTTAAGCTCAACTATTTCAAAGAAGGAGACATTATGATAGCTACTGTTAATATCCAATTGTCTTGTGAAGTGCTGTGTTGCTTACATTGTTCTGTTCTGATCTGCTTAGATCTGTCCCCTTTTGTTTTATTCTCTTTAAAAAAAATTTTTTTTAAAAATTACCATGCTTATTATCTGACTATAGAACAATAAAGTTGAAAATTGATAACAAAAGATACTGCAAAACTCCATAAATGCATGGAAATTAAATAATACCCTCATAAACAACCAATGGTTCACAGATAAAATTAAAGAAGAAATTAAACAATATCTACAATCAAATGAAAATCCAAATACAACATACCAGTACCTATGGGAAAATATGAAAACAGTCCTATGAGGTAAATTTATAGCAGTAAAATATCGCATCAGAAAAATTCAGTGAGCACAAATAACCTAATGCTGCATGTCAAGCTTCTAGAAAAAGAAGAATAAGCCAAGCCCAAAGCCCAAAGATTGGAAATTATAAAGATCAGAGAAGAAATTAATGCAATTTAGACTGAGAAAATAATACAAAGAATTAGTGAATTGAAGAGTTGGCTCTTTGAAAGAATAAACAAAATTGATAAGTCCCTAGCCAACCTTATCAAAAAAAGGGAACAAAAACCTTAGTTTCATACAACAAGAAATGAAAAAGGTGAAATCACTACAGATCCAGAAGATCATCAATATCTGCTTCAAAAACAATTTATTCTCATAGGATAGAATAAATGGACAGATTCTTAGAAACATATAAAGTACCAAAACTGGATGAAGTAAATAAGAAATTTCTGAATAATCCTATCTCAATTAATGGAATTGATAAAGGAATTAAAGACTTACCAATAAAGAAAAGCCAGGTCTAAATGGATTATAGAAGAAATTTAGAGAAGGTTTGATACTAATATTCCTCAAACTCTTTAATGAAATTGGATGGGAAGCAATTCTCCCTAAATCATGCCTGGAGGCATATATTACTCTGATAACCAAAAATAGAGACAGATCCACCCAGAAAAAGTGACTAGAGGTCAATCTCTGTAATGAACATAGATATAAAAATCCTCAGTAAAATGCTAGTAAACAGAATGCAGCACATCATGAAGATTATACACAATAACTAATTGTGATCCATCCCAGGAATGCAGGGACGGTATGACATATGCAAATAAATAGATATAATACACCATATCAACAGAGACAAACACAAAAATCACATGAGCATCTCAATAGATGTTAAAGTTCAACACTAATTCATGATAAAAACCCTACAGAAAATTGAAATAGATGGTCTTTACCTCAAAAGCTATATATAACAAACCAACAACATACATCATACTAAATGGACAAACCCTGAAAGCTCTCACTCTAAAATCAGGAACAAGAAGAGGATGTCCACAATCACTACACTTACTCAATGTAGTCCTGGAAACATTAGCCAGAGGAATTAACAAAGAGAAAAATAAAAGTAATAAGGATAGGAAAGAAAGAAGTTACCATTATTCTCAGATGACATGATACTCTACATAGAAAACTCCAAAAGCTCCACCAAAAGATTTCCAGATTTAATAACCAAATTCAGTAACATAGCTAGATACAAAGTCAACACTCAAAAATCAATAGCATTCCTGTACACAAACAAAAAACTGACTGGAAAGATATTAGGGAAAATGCACCCTTCACAACAGCATACAAAAAATGAAATACTTAGGCATCAATCTAACAAAGGAGGTAAAAGATATTATACATTGAAAATTACAGTACTCTGAAAAAGAAAATTGAAGAGGATTTCAGAAAATGGAAAGATATTCCTTGCTCATGGATAAGAAGAAGCAACATTGTGAAAAGGGCCAAACTCTCAAAATTATTATACAGAATTAATGCAATTCCAATCAAAATTCTATTAGCTTACCTCACAGATCTAGAGGAAAACATTCCTAAAATTCATCTGGAATCAGAAGAAATCTAGAATAGCAAAGGTAATCCTGGGCAAAAGAGGCAAGACAGGAGGCATCACAGTCTCTGACTTGAACTTATACTACAAAGCTACTGTAATAAAATCAATATGGCACTGGCAATAAAACAGACCTGAGGATCAATGAGAAGATACAAACATAACCACAAACACACTTAATCACATTATCTTTGACAAAGGGGCCAAACACGCTCACTAGAAGTAAGACAGCCTCTTTAATATATGGTGCTGGAAAAACTGGCTTTCCACATGTTGAAGACTAAAACTAGACTCATGACTATTACCATGCACAAAAAGTGGATCAAAGATCTAAATATTAAACAGAAACACTAAGTCTACTGGAAGGCAATTTAAGTAGAAATCTTGAAGACAGTAGTAGGCAAGGAGTTCGTGAACTAAAACCAAACTCCACAGGAAATACTTCAAAGCATCAGGCAATAGGAACTCAACTTATTGAAAAGTTTTTGAATATTAAAAGAAATCAATGACAGAGTGAAAAGAAAACCCACAGAGTGTGAAAAAATTTTATCCAACTGTCCCTCAGACAAAGGACTTCTATCTAGAACATATTAAGAATTTTAAAAAATCAGGCCCCCAAAATTCAATGACCCAATCCAAATATGGGCATTTGAGATGAATATATACTTTTCAGATGAAGAAATACAAATGGCCAACAAAAATATGAAAAGATGTTCAATCTCATTGTTCACTTGAGAAATACACATTAAAACAATACTGAGGTTCCAGCTCACACCAGAAAGAATGGCTATCATCCAAAAAAATCAATCAATAACAAATGGGGCTGTGGGGAAAAGGAAACCACTGTCCACTGTTAGTGGAAGTGCAGACTGGTGCAACCACTGTGGAAATCAGTAGGGAATTTCCTCAAAACTATAATCAGAGATCCCATTTGACCCAGCTATTTCTCTTCTGGATATTTTTCTAGAAGAATTAAAAATATCATATCACAGCAATATATGTATATGCATATTTATAGCAGCACAATTTGTAATAGCTAGATCTTGGAAACAACTCAAATTCCCATTATCCAAGAAATGGATAAAAAAAGATGTAATATTTTTGTGCAAAGTATTACTACTCAGCTATAAAGAAAGATAAACTCAAGGCTTTTTTAGGTACATGGATGCAAGTAAAGACCACACTCCCAAGTGAAAAAAATCAGACTCATATGTGCAAACACAGTATTGTCTCTTTAGTGTAAGAAACTGCAAGAGTAAATAAGATTTAAAATGTACAATAGATGTTGTGAAGGGAAAGAAGTTCCTCAAAAGGAAAGAATAATTGGGATGGGGAAAAGGAAAAAAGAAGGAAGAGGGATATATATATATATATATATATATATATATATTAGCTAAAATAATTCTACTACTAATTCTAATACTTCATGCAAAGGAACAGTTAGTGCTTATATTATTTAATCAGTTTTGTGTGCCTGTATCTGGTAATCTGAGCAACTATTTTAAAAATAACAATATGCAATATAATAACCATTGTTAATTTCCTGTTTTCATACCCCATACCTATTTTGTTGTTGTTTTTATTCTATTAAAAAATTAAAAAATATGCTACTGCACGTGGAGCCACTGCCTAGGACCAGACCCCCGTAACCACCACCAGTGCCACTCCTGATTGCTCTCCAGACTTAGACACATTAATGAAAAGAACCCTGTGAAACTGTAATGCAGGCCAAGTTCCTCTTTTTTCCTAACAATTCTGAGGATGAACTTGGAATATAAATTAAAAGTCATAACACTTATAAAGGTAAGTCTATGGCCTTGCCTCACTAATCTCTCCTAGGCACTGCAGCCAGTGTTTACAGGCGATTTCCTTCCATCCAGCCCCTGAAGAATACTATCCCCCAGAATGCCCATGTGCTTCCCACTTCACTGCAGCAAATCCAATGGCTTCCTCAGCAGGAAGCTCCTCTGTTCAAGAAACAAGAACTCACAGAATTCCCCAAAAGGAGCCAGCAAAAGAGTACAAACAATGCTCCCTCATGCTTTGGAGCAGTGGTCCTTGGTTGGAAGTCAGGTTGCTCTGCAGGGGACACAGGCAATGCCTGTGGATCCCACTGGCTGTAGGGAAACCAAGGGTGGAGGCCAGGCTGTTCCTACACCTCCTGCAAGACACACGCCAGCCCCAACCCAGTGTCAGCAGTGCCTAGGCTGAGATAACTGCTCAGAGACAAGTGATCAGCCATGAGCCCAGGGACCATGGTGACACCCACGCAGGACTTACGAGGCAGGAACACTTGGTGCACTTGCCCCCTTCCGGCCGGAACTCCTCTCCCTCCTGGTACTGCACACCTCCAAACACGCAGCCTGGAAAGCAGAGTGGAGTTCAGAACCAGGCAGGAATAGTGTCCATGCAACACAGTCCTCCCAGCTCTGCTTACCCACGCACACCTTTACCCCAGCCACCCAGCAGTGTCCTCTTTAGTCAGTGGACAGCAC
>PVLA01017479.1:0-17174 GCA_004027455.1 Hydrochoerus hydrochaeris
CTGGGTACATCAGTCTGGGTTGAAGATTGTTTTCTTTCAGGGCTTGAAATACCTCACTCCAAGATCTTCTTGACTTGAGGGTTTGTGCTGAAAAGTCTGCTGTGATTCTAATGGGCTTTCCCTGATAGGTGAGTTGTGTCTTTTCTCTGACAGCTTTTAATATTCTGTTTTTATGCTGTATGTCTGAGATCTTAATTATTATGTGTCTGGGTGTGGATTTATGTTGATTGTGACTGTTTGGTGTTCTATATGCCTCACTTATCTGCATATCAGATTCTTTTCCCATGTTTGGGAAATTTTCTGCTATTATTTCTGTAAATACTTTATGTATATCATTTGCCTGGACTCCTGTATCTTCACTAATGCCCATTATTCTTATATTGTTGCTCTTGGCATCATCATGAACCTTCTGGATTGTCATTTCATGCTGCTTTGTTATTTTTAAAAGTTCTGTCCTTTCCTGATCACTAACTGTGATCCTGTCCTCAAGGTCCGAAATCCTATCCTCAGCTTCCTTTGGGCGATTTTGCATGCTTTCAATAGAATTTTTAGTTTCTTGGATGTCTCTTTGAGTTTGTTTCATGAATTCTGCTTGTTTTCTATATTGTTCACTCAAAGTTTCAATCAGTTTCCCATGCTCATGTACTTTTTTCTCTAGTTCTTCTTTAGTTGTATTCAACAACTCCTTTACTAAAGTTATTTCTGTCTTTACATGGGAGACTACTTCTAATTTGATTTCCTCTATTGCCTGATGCAGTTGTTTTTTTTTTATTTCACTGGCTATCTCCCGGTGTGTTACTTTTGGGGTCCTCTATTTCAATGTCTCCTATATTTGCTTCTGGTGAACTATATGTTTGAGACTGCATTTTGCTTTTTCGTTTTGTCATTTTCACTCTGCCTGGTGTTTTCTATGTGTAGGAGGGGATCACACACACTCTTTTCAGACACACCAAAGTCTTACAGTTAGTTGGAGGGGATTTTACTACTGGCCCTATTTATCCCCTGTATACCTCTATTTTAGGGGTATACTCACCACATTGATACAGTCAATCAAGTGTAGTCCAAAGTTCACCACCTGGGAACTAAGTTCCAAATTTTCTCACACTAACTGGATCCCGCTGAGATCTTCTGATGTTCCAGGTGGGAAGGTGGGCCCATCTGTAGCAGTCCAGGGCAGTTTTCAGTCTTGGGCAGGCCTTCTTGATGTTTCTGGTGGCAGGGCAGGCCCACAGGGGAGGTTCCTACACCTGAGGCGGGCTTGTGCTGAGTTTCAGGTGGCAGGGCAGGCCCTTGGTGGAGCTTCCTGGCAGCCTACCCCTGATGCAGGCTTTGGCTAAGTTCTGGGAGGCAGGGTGGGCCCATGGTGGAGGTTCTGGGCAGCTTACCCCTGATGCAGGCTTCTGCTAAGTTCCCGGAGGCAGGACCGGCCCACAGTGGAGGTTCTGGATAGCCTACCCCTGATGTAGGCTTCTGCTAAGTTCCTGGAGGGAGGGTGGGCCCACAGTGGAGGTTCTGGGCAGCCTATGCCTGATACAGGCTTCCCCTAAGTTCCTGGAGGGAGGGCGAGCCCATGGTGGAGGTTCTGGGCAGCCTATGCCTATCACAGGCTTCCCCTAAGTTCTGTATTTGTATTTTCATTTGCTTGTAAATATTGTTTAATTTCTTCTTTAATTTCCTCTTGACCCTCTGATTGCTCAGGAGTGTATTATTCAATTTCCATGTGTTTGTTGGGTTTTTGCAATTTCTTTTGTCATTAATTTCTAGTTTCATGGTGCTATGATGTGATAACATGCATGGGATAATTTCAGTTCTTTTACATTCACTTAAGTATGTTCTGTGGGGTAGTATATGGTCTATTTTAGAGAATGTCCCATGTGCTGCTGAGAAGAATGTATATTCTGATGTTGTTGGGTGGAAGACTCTGTATACGTCTGTCAAGTCCATTTGTTCACAGGTGTGATTCAGTTATATTATTTCTTTGCTGATTTTCTGTCTAGCTGTCAATGGCATGTTAAGGTCTCCTGTTATAATTGTGTTATTGCTTATTTGATTTTTTATTTCTGTTAATATTAATTCTGTCTAGCTGGGTGCTCTTCAATTTGGTGCATATATATTTAAGATTGTTATCTCTTCCTCTTGAAGTTTTCCCCTAACTAGTGAGTAGTGACCTTCTTTATCTCTTTTGATCATTTTTGGTTTGAAGTTCATGTTGTCTGCAAACAGAGTAGCTACCCCTTCTTTTTTTTTTTAAGTTCCTGTTCCATGCAGTATTGTTTTTAATCCTTTGACTTTCAGTCTGAGTTTCCTTTTGGGTTAGATGTGTTTCTTGTATACAGCATATGGTTGGATGTTTTTTCTTGATCCATTCTGCCAGACTGCTTCTTTTAGTTGGTGAATTGAGGCCTTTTACATTAATGGTTACAACTATTACATATATTGTTTTATTTTTGACATATTATCTTTCTGCTGTTGATTCTTGACCTTTCCACTCTGTTTATTTGTTTGTCTTGCTTAGTGGTTTTGTTCCTATGTCTATCTAGAATGTCTTTCAGTATTCTTTTCAGGGTTGTTCGGTGATCATGAAGTTCTTCAGCTGTTCTTTGTCATGGAAATATCTTATTTCTCTGTCTGTTTTGAAAGACAGTTTTGCAGGGTACATCAGTCTGGGTTGGAAGTTGTTTTCCTTTAGGATCTGAAATATTTTACTCCATGCTCCTCTTGACTTCACTGTTTGTGTTGAGAAGTCTTCTGTGATTCTGTTAGGTTTTCCTTTATAAGTGATCTGTCTCTTCTCTCTAGCAGCTTTTAATATTCTGTTCTTACATTGGATTTCTGGGATAGTGATTATTATATGTCTCGGTGTAGTTTTATTTTGGTTATGGCTGTTTGGAGTTCTGTATGCTTCACTAATCTGTATGTCAGTTTCCATTCTCATGTTTGGGAAATTTTCAGCTATTACTTCTGTAAATAGCCTCTTGATATCATTTGTGTTGTCCTCTTCTTTTTCATTTATCCCTATTAATCTTATTTTTTTCTTTGCATTGTCTTGCAACTGTTGAATTGTTATTTCCAGATTTCTTGTTATTTTTAGAATATCTTTCCTTTCCTGTTCACTAGCTACAATCTTATCTTTGAGGTCTGAAATTCTATCTTCACTTTTGTTGAGGCAATTTTGGCAACTTTCAATAGAATTTTTGATTTCATGTATATCTCTTTGAATCTGCTTCATGTATTCTGTTTATTTCTTATACTGTTCATTCAGGGATTCTATGTTTGCTTTGTTCCTCTAATTTTTTAACTATGTCTTCTTTAGATGTGTTCAGCATTTCTTTCATTAATCAATTCTCCTTTTACCTGGGAGATTATTTCTGATCTTAGTTCTTTTATAGCTTCCCAGCATTGTTTCTTTACTTCATTTGCTATCATTTCAGGTGTTTCAGGTGTATGGCTTACATTTTCTACTATGTCCATGTCTCCTAGGCTTGCTGGGATGTGCTAGAGGTTTGAGATTGCATTTTGTTCCTTTGTTTTGTCATTTTCCTATGTTTCTGGGCCTGGAGCGATGCATCAAAGCTTCCCTATGGGCTGGAAATCACCTCACACACTTTTGGCTCATGAGGCAGAATGCAGGCAGCTTATGGAAGCCCAGGGGTCTCTGGGCATGGCCCAGATAGGCCTGCAGGGACTTCCAGTGCATCCTGTGGTTGCACTGGGCGGGTCCTTACATGCTCAGAGCGATGTTCCATAGCTTCCCTGTGCACTGGAAATTGCCTCCTGCACTTTTGGCTCATATGGCAGAATCCAACATGTGGATTTTGAGAGGATACAAATTAGCCTGTGGAGCTGGCCATGGTGGCACATGCCTGTAATCTTGGAGGTTGAGGCAGGATTAGTGACTTAGTAAATCTATCTCAAAAAAAATTAAAATAAAAGAGGGAAAGGGTAGTGTTTTAGCTCAGAATAAAAGTTCTAGGTTCAGTCACTGGCCTATAACATGGTTGGAATATAGAGACAGAGGACACTTCTTTGCCAATGAACAAAGTAAAGCCCCATTGAGGTAGAACTGTGACTGCCAGCTGGTCACTGTGGCTTCTTCCTTTCATGTTCATGTTCATGGCTAGGTGATTGGCCTGGATTTTATAAGGACTTAGGCTGTTGCAATACAATGGAAACAGGGAGAAGTATGTGCAGAGTCAGCAACTTCCTGGGCCATTTCTTAGTACTTTTATGTCCTCTAATAGGTAAAACAACCAGGAACAACTAGAGACAAGGGGACTACAGGCTCAGGTCCTTTGTGGCTATGAACTCTGTCACCCTATCAGGCAAACGACCCAGACCAGATGACTTACTAGGTGTGCATCAGGGAAATTTTAAGTGACTAATTGAGGAAGAAGATGAGGTATGTATTATAGTCTTGGTCCAAAAGCAGCAACTACTGTAATTTGTTTCCCAGATCTTCTTGCTTTCTGTTGTGTGGGGCATCATAAGTGGTAGTTAATTTGAAAGATGATTAGTAATGGCTACTCTACCTTGGGAGAGGAGAAATAAATACAAGTTTTGGTTCATGAACTTAACTTGCTCTACGACTTTGGACAATTTGCCACGTTTGTGTTTGGAGAAGATGGCTGCAGTTGTGTTTGTCACCTGATAGAGTTTGCAAACTAGAACAAAATTTTGCCAAATGCTTCTGGGTGCAAACCAAATTGCTTGCAAACAACTATGTTTATGAACTGAGGTACTACTGTGTGCATGAATGACCTGGAAGGGTTAGAGTCATTTTGCTGGTTAGTCTTGCTGGTCACAGCTGTGTGGTCCTGCACAGGTCACTTAACTGTAAGAGAGAGACAGAAATGGATGAAGTGATTTCTAAAATTCCAGAAGAGTAAAGAAAGAGACACAGAAAGTTAGATCCCCCTCCTCTCTCTGCCCTTATTCCATCCTTACTACCCTGTGTCCCTCCCTCTGGGAGTTCAGGGTATCCTTGCATCTACCTCATAGGATTGGTGTGTGGGTTTAAGGAAAAGATGTCTAGAGTGAGTGCTTAGAAAATGGCTATTTTTGGTCAGTGTTATTATTTTTGGTTATTGTTATTAGTATTGGCATTGTACACACCTCATTGTCACAAAGCTGCAGGGTCTGGAATTCTGGCAAAGGGCCAGACAGACCATCCAACTGACCTGCATTTGAACTCTCAAACTGTTCAATCTGCAAGTTCAGTTTGGTTCCATTTTCCTATGGAAAAAGAGGCAAGTTTCAATTGTTCCCTTCAGACCTAATTTTAAAAAACCCATAAATATTGATCATTTTCAGAAAACAGCACATAGGAATGTTATTACCAGGACTTCATGTTGTTGAGTGGAACAGATGGGATTGGAATTACAAGCTTCAGAGGTTAAAATTTTGCTTTTCCCCCAGCAAATCAACAGTCTGTGGGTCAGGGTGTTTCACAAGCCTCCTTAGTGAGAAATGACATCTGCAGGTCCAAGGCATAGGATCAGATTGGTTTTTCTGGAGTTGTGAGGAAAAGCAAAACCATATTCTTTTCTTAGATGTTTTTTATCCCTCACTGGTGGCTGGAAATGCTTACATTTAAAGGTTAAACACTGAGGTTTCATTAGTTTGTGCTGAGAGCAAAAACAGATGTGAAGAGTTCAAACTGAGAACATGGAGAGGAAAAGGGAAGGAAGGGATGGACAGACAGGATGAAGGGCACTTAGTGCTCTGCTGCCTACACATGGAGACATTAGCTTCCCTGGCTCTCAGCCCTTTAGTTCCTCCAGGTGCCTCCGAATGTGAGCTTTCATAGGATGTTCAGAACTTGTGTTGAGCTGGATTCCAATATCCACGTTAGGAAGCCAAAAGCATTTAATGCAGCTAAAGCCCCAACCACCAACTTAACAGGACTTTTTGGATTGTTGAGAAAACAAGAAACTGGACCAGAAAATAGGTTTAGGGCTTGGACAAGGGACAGAGAGGATGCTAGGCAGACACTGGAATTTACAAAGGACTGAAGATACCCTATACACTGGGACCCAGAGACAGTACAGAGAAATGAAGAAAGATCAGGCTTCCCAGTCGCAGTCAAGGCCATGACTGATGGCTCTAACAGCTCTCTCCTCCTACCACTTTAACACTGGGTTGGAGTTTCTTAGAATGACCAGCCTTGGTGTCTTTTCTGTTTCTTTCCAGAAGCAGAGGAAGGTGAAAGTCTGCACTGCTTAGGTGACATGAGGAAGATACTGGTTGGAATTTTTCAGCATCTTGGGGCCCCAGGTTTTGGTTTCTAAGCAACCAGGGTCCAGGAGTAGATTCTTAGGGGCACCATGAATGAGGTAGGGAAGTTTAGCATTGGGATAGGCAATGGGGTAACACCAGGCCCCCTCACATCCCTGCAGCCCTCTGGCCTGCTTTCCATCTCGGAGGCTTCCTACTCCTAGGCTTACAAATTCAGCTGACAGAATTGGGCAACAAGACTTGTTTGAGCCATGAGACCATTTTTATTTTCAGTAAGAAAGAGCTACACTTTAGAGATGATCAGCTAAAAAAGAAGCTGGTTGTATTTAAAACTGTAAAGTATAAAAACTGTTAACTAAAAATAAGAATAATTAAAAGCTTTTCTGTTCTGTTAGGTACTGGGACTTAGACAATGAAATACAAACACAGCTCCTTATAACTAAGAAACTGGGTTTTGGAAAGAGATGACTAGGTTGCTGGGGACAGCACTCAAGGAGCTTGCTGGCTCCTTTTCAGTTCAAGAAGCCAGGGTGGGGCTTCCTCATCCATGGGGTCATCTACCTCCCTGAGGCCAAAATGGGTGATGCCAGGCTTGATGTCACCAAATTTTAGGACTCAGTCAGCCCCTGTGTGTCTCTTCCAGGTAAGGACAGATTATGGCGGCAGCTTCTGTCTTCTCTGAGGCTCTGACATTGCAGCCATTCTTCTCTTCTGGAAATGTCCTTCCGTGGCAGTACCCCTGTAGCTCTGGTCTGCAGCATCTCACAAGTCAGTGGACAGGAAGTCCGGGATTTGCTTGCCTTCTTCAGGGGATTTGCTGGCCAGCTGTCCAGGAAAAGAGAATAAACAGTACTGAGATGGGATTCTCATGAGCATCGGGGTAGAGCTTTCCAGCTTCTCTGTGCTGAGCTGTTCCCAAAGCCCATGGAGAGAGGGTTATTATGACCTTGAGATGGGTCAGAAAGGTGGTACTGGGGAGTGGTTGGAGTGGAGATTTGCTGTTTCTTGACCCCTCATTAGTTCTGTGTGCTTGGGCACATCATTTACGAACTCCGTGAGCCTTATTAAATCCTCAAGAGGATAGATAATTTAAGATCAAACAGGATAATGACTAGGAAGTGCTTAGCATGGTTCCTGACTCACGGTATGCTTGAAGCAGACTTGTGATTTTTATAGCAGCACAGCTCTGATTTAACATTACCTTGAGGATCAGAAGTGCCATGGCACCTTCTTGATCTTGAGCAAAAACTGACAAGCAACAACGGGAGATAGTTTTGAATTACTGACTATTAAAGCCCTAACTTTTAATTTGGTGAATTTTTAAAAATAAGTAGAATAGGAAAATGTTTCTCCCAGAAAAGAACTTTCTGTTTCCAAAGACAGCTGGCTGTCAGAGCTTGAAGAGGTGCTTGAAAGGGCAATATAGCTTAGGGATAAGGCAGGTACTGCTTCTGAGGTCACAGGGACCCTGAAGGACCTCCCAGTTGGGGCCAGTTGTGGTCCAAGGAGCCAGGTAGAGTCCAAGAAAAAGTATTCTGGGCATTTCTGGACAGAGTCCCTGGCCTCAGGACCCCCTACATGTGAATTCACCCAGCACACAACCTGGACACACCCTATTTTTTCCTGCATTGCTTTCTTTCCTCCTTCCTCCCAATATTCTCCCTTTCTGCACCCATCTAGGTTCCCACCATTGTTTTGAAGAACTGATTGACTTTCTTCCTTGTTAGGGTCTTCTTGTCACTGTCTGAGGTGTGGAGGAAGGTCTGGCTGAGGCGGGGAGATGTGTTGGTTTCATCCAGTCCAGTCCCACCTGCCACAGAGAGAGTGAGGGCTGCAAGGAGAGTGGAGACCCAGGTCAGAGTGAGTGGGTGGAGAAGCATGAACCCCATGGGATGGGAAGGGTGTCTGGGGGGGGAGGCAGACAGGAGAAGGGCTGGAGGACAGAGATGCAGGTCCTGTGTTCCGTACAGGGTGGGGGCTATTTCCTGCTGCTCCAGGGTCTGCTGAAGCTGTGCTCCTGGGTGAGACTTGTGAAGCCTTGCAATTAGTGGTCCTGCCTCCTGGTCCACAGTCAGCCCAGCCTCCCTTTCGAAAGGCTACTGGGCTGGGAACATGGGGGCAGGGGAGTAGGAGGTCCTCCTTGCTACTTAGACTTCCTCAGGGAACACAGGACCTTTTGGCCTGAGATATGGAGAGGCAATATGAGGTCATTTTCTCTTCACCTTCCTGTACTAACAATCAACTGCATTTTTCCTTTTCACCAAAGGCAGAGGTTGGGGCCTCCAGCCAAAGTGTCATCTTGGGCAAGAGCTTTGTGGTCTGATGGTGACAGCCTCAGCTTGGCATCCCAGAGACCAATAACATCAGCCACCTCTCTGAGAACTGGTTTTGCTATTGGTAGGATGGGCGTGACAGCACAGAATCATAGCTCACAGTCAGATCTACTAGAAATAGCCATTCTCATAGCCTCGATTTGCATGTGCATAAATGGGGAGAGTGGCATTATCTGCTGTATAAGCATGTGGTATAAAACAATGAGAGAGTAACAGTGCAGGGCCTGGCACCAGTTGGCATTCAGACCATAGCAGGTGTCTTTGCCATGGTGTCTTTGCCATGGTGTACACTGTCTGCCTTGCCTTTTTCTGCCCTTGTTCTCACAATGAATTAGAAAGTCAGCTGTAGGCTACAACCATCCTCTCTGGACAGTGAGTTTAAGAGGGAAATGGGTAACATTCAGGCAAACCCTCTCAGCTAGAAGATTATCAGCAAGTTCTGTAAATTCAGAAATAGAATTCTGGGTCCAAAAAAGGAGCTGTGGGTCTTGGAGACATGCCTAGGGCAGGTTTCTGGACTTTGTAGAGGCTGGGCAGCTGGAATGCACGGGGATTCCTACTGGAGCTGTGGGCCAGCAGGACTCAGACCTCTACCCCAGCCCTGGGCAGAACTTTCTGGGATGGCTTTACCAGAGGAGGAGTGGATGTGAGGGCAACAGAGCCTCTCACCCCAGGCTGTCTGGTCCATGCAAACAGTACCCATCGCTTCTCCCCCCACCAAGCTGGTGCCCTCACTATCTCTACCCTCCAATGCTGGCAGTGACAGGGTACCTACCTGGAATGGTGGGCATGGACTGGCTGGCAAAACTCATCTGAGAGAGGATGGATGCCCTGGGAGGGACGGTGGTATGCTCTGAGAGGTTGGTGTCACTCATGAACTCGTGTTTCCTGGAGAGCTGGATGAATACACAACACACACAGGCCACAGAGGCTTAGCAAGAGGCAAATATGATCCCTAAAGGGCAGCAAGGGGGGTTGTTTCTATGAACCTGACTCCTTTGTTCCAGTTTATACACTTTCCATGTGAGTCTACCATATCTGGTTGCTGCACATCACAGAACCCCAGCGGATGTTGCTGGGAGGGCATTAGGTGATCACATGAGTGGAGCCTCCTAAAACTGTGAGACAGTCATTTCTGTCTTTTTCCCTCCGGGCAAAAGTAAACTCTGAGGCCACTACAGCTTGTGGAGGGCCCTTTGCAGAACAGTTAATCCTTTTCCCCTCCTTTTTGCCTGGGGGAAACTAAGGCTGAACTCGGGGCAGTCTGATACCAACTCTCATTATTGGTTATTAACTTATAAAACCAAAATAAAGCAGTAAAATTTTCACCCCTGCATCCCCACCTGGACCTCCAGTACTCAGAAGGATTTCAGGAGAGTCTGAGATGGCAGTGATTGGAATGGCCCTGGGGACTGAGGGCCGAGGGACTTAGGAACAGCTGGCTCAGTATCAGCTTTTCCCAATCTTCCAAAGGACCCTTATGAACTCTGGAGTCAAATGGCGGGGGTTCAGTTGCCAGGTCTATTTCATCCAGCCTTCCCATCTACACAAATGCCCACTTCCATGCTCCTCACTGTCCCAGGGGCATGTGAACATGCCTCACAGCCTTGCCAGCAGTGCTGGCTTGTCAACCCACCTCACCACTCACCCGCTTCAAGTCTGACTCTGCTGCCGCTTTCTCATCTGCAAATACCACACTGCTCCTCTTCGTCCTCTTCTTAGATCGCCGCAGCTTGACCTCAGGCAGGGTGCTTCCCGGGGAAATGGGCTCCTCCTGCTCAGCTTTTGGAGTCCGGGGTGGTGCCAGATCCAGGTCAAAGCTGAAGGGCAAATGGCACCTGTGATTAGACTTTCCATAGAACTGCCTTGCAGGGACCAAAGGGGACCTCCCTGCTAACTGAGCTGTCCCTAGCAGAGAATTTAGAGGACCACCTGCTTCATTTTCAAACATTCAGCTACAGGGTAAAATGTAATGTGATCAAAAGCAGAAAGCCATTAAAAAAGCTAGATTGATTGTAAGAGGACAAAACTGCTTAAAAATAGGGATCTGGATTCAAATTCAGACACTGGCACTTAACTGAATGCCTTTGGGTAAATTCTTCAACTTTCCCAAATATCACTTCCTTTTCAATAAAAGGGGTGTGCACAGAACCTCAAAGGATGGCCCTGGGACGAGGTATGGGGACATACAATCTATACTGGAATTGCTGAGGTGGGCAGAGAAGAGTCAAAGGCTTTGCAGTTGTGAAAGGGAAGAAGAACCCAGCAGGAGCATGGGCAGAGGCAGCAGGAGGTGCTCCGAGATGGGACCATTTCATCCTGGGTGGGGAAGGAACTTGTCCATCAAAGGTAAGTATGGGCCTAACAAGGCACTCTGGCTGCCTGACAGATCACTGGACTGAAAGGAGGAGGCTGTGGTGAATCCCTACAGGTTAAAAAAGCCGCCACCTCTGAGCCACCAGTGACCCTCTGAAAATGACTCTAGACTTGGAACCTTCATGGGCCATGTGAGGGTTGAAGGCAGCAGGGAGGAGGGAAGCCCTGGGAAGAAAGCAGATGGGGCCCAGGGGCTGGTGGTAGGCAAGCACTGACCTGTCGGAGGCAGCCTTGCTCGGTGTGCTGCAGTCGGAATTCATGGAAGCCAGAGAGATGATGGACATCT
The DNA here is from genome assembly GCA_004027455.1 of Hydrochoerus hydrochaeris. Taxonomy (NCBI): domain Eukaryota; kingdom Metazoa; phylum Chordata; class Mammalia; order Rodentia; family Hydrochaeridae; genus Hydrochoerus; species Hydrochoerus hydrochaeris. The sequence goes on from PVLA01017479.1 coordinate 11,230, forward strand.
GTCTGTAGGAGCGCAGCATGGACCTGGGCCGGCCCACTCTCCTGTCATCGAAGTCGGGCTGCAGGTGGGAGAAGACAGTGGTTAACAGCCAGAGCCGAGGCCCTGTGGGCTCAACATTCCTCCTGCCCCCTACCCTCAGGCAGGATGGAATTGCAGGGCTGAACAGGTCACCAGCACAAAGCTTCCTGTCTGGTCTTTATCCCTGGTTCCTAGAGGCTAATCTTTAAATCCTTAAAATTTCTAATACAATAGGAGTGTCGTCTTCATTCTTGGTGCCCCCATGGATGTACCTGACTTTATGTTAATAAAATGGCTTGGGATAGGAGCTAGCAATGCCAAAAACACCAGCCAGGTCATTATAAGGCTAAGGCTTTGAGCCATGTACTACTAGCTCAGCTATAGTGAGGGCACAGGGTCTGGACTTGGATCTCAAACACATGGCCAGGGATTCATCAATCATAGCTACAGAATGAAACCCCTGCACAACCTCTGGACAATTAAGTTCAGATGAACATCTCTGTAATCATCCATCAGTGTGCCAGAGGGGCATTCATCCTAAAGACATTGAAATTTTGGGTTTGGGACCCTTCTAGACCTTGCCCTATGCATCTCTGCATGAGGCTCATCCTGATTTGTATCCTAACTTGAAATCATCAGCATAGATTCATCTCAGATTCTGATTGGGCTGCACCTTGATAAACCCATCATAAGTTGAAAATATTTTAAGTCAGAAATGCATTTAATAGACCTACACTACTGCAGATCCTAGCTTAGCAACATAGGGAATTATAGAACATTGGTTGTTTATCCTGTGGTTTCAAAGCAGCATAGAGCTGAAAAACTGGAAAGTCAAACAATTATTAGGGATTATTTGTACTGAGCTTTCTTGAGTTTGGTGAGTTTTTCTAGGGAATTATTACATATTATGGGGTAGTGACAATCCCCAAAGTACAATTAGGCAGAAGTGTGGATAGCTTGGGCCCCTTAGAACACACCGCTGGTACCTGAAGTGCAGGAGTCCTGGGGAGAACTGTGCTCGTAGCCTGGAAAATTTGACCTAAAACTTAGCATCAGAATTTCATTGTAGATATTTCATATAGGAAACGTTGGAAAATGAGACCTGTTTTGGAAAAGGCCTTGAGCAAGATCCATGGGACCTGAGAACACTTTTAGGCTCTTCCAAGATTCCTTTCCTCTGTCTGGGTCTCTTTAAAATGAGAAGGTTGAAGCATGTGCTCTTTGAAAGACTATGCAGTGTACCAGCCTAAATGCTTTGTTAGGACAGTCAAACTACTAGCCAAAAAATGGGAATCAACAGAGCCAGGTACCAACTCTGTCCTTCAGTCACTTGCAATAGACTTTGGCAAGTTGACACCTCTGAACCTCAGAAGAGACAAGGGATTGAAACGCATTCCTACCTGCCAGATGTATTGTGATGAGCAAGTGACCTGGTAGATATGAAGTACTTATTTAGATCAGAGCTGCACACAGTAGGTGCTTTATTAATGCAGCTTTTATAAGTATTCAGTCCCATGAAGAGTTGGTGTATACACAGCACCACTTTGTGATTAGTACTTACTTGGAGATGACTTTTAGGGACCAGGTTTACAGGAAGTTTCTTCTGGAGGGCAGACTCCTTTGCTGCTTCCCCTCCCCTGTCCAACTTCACCCCCCTACCCCCACCACCTCCCAGCACAGGAACCACCCATACCATCTCTCGGATGCCATATTCCTTCTCTACTTTCACTTTCAGGTTCTTAAAACATTCCTCCATCCGGTCATGGAAGGGCCGCAGGTTGTCAGATACTCTTTTCTCGTGGATCTTAATCCCAGCTCCTAGGAAGGGGATCTGGAGAGAGGGGTGGTAAAGGATGAGCCCAAAGCTGGCCTGAGGTGAAGATTGCCTGCTCAGCATTCACTAAGGGCTTCAGTGAATTCCAGTGATAGTGCTTTAAACTCCAGCACCAAACGTATTGGTTCCATGGGAGCTAGGAAAGCTGCTCTCTGTCTTCTGAACCTTTGAGTCCATGATTCCCAATGCCACAGATGCCAGCATCGCCTGTGCTCATACAGTGGGACCTGGAGAAGATCCTACCCCTTCCTGTGGGTTCAGAAATGCAGCTACTGATGTCACAGGCCCTCTTCGTAAGAGTTCTGGGGAAGGTCTCTTTCCCATCCTGTGGCTCAGTAACCATGGCCACTGGTGCCAGAATCCTCATCATCACTCTACCTGCCCCAGAGGACCTAGTGCAGCAGTGCCATCAGGGCTCAACTCTGCAGAGCCTGAGAACTTTATACACTTTCTTCCTTAGCTGCTGCATTCTACACTGTACAGGAACTCATAGACACTGCCTACATCACTCAAAGATGAAGAAACTGCAAAGAGATGATGATTTTTGAGCTGCCCTATAACCAAGGCATTTCTCTGGTATCCTATATCTTATCTTAATGAATTTTTTTTACAAATGCTGTTTTGTAAAATTGGTGTGGGGGGACCCAAATGTTACATTGCATTGGCAAACATCAAAGTAAGGACCAAAGAAACATAGAGGAAAATGGGACACCTCTAAAGGAGAACAATAATTTTCCAGAAATAGAGCTCAATTTGAAAGAAATCAATGAGATGCTAGAAAAAGAATTTGAAATAAAGGTCTTAGAAAACTCAATTGGATGGAAGAGAATACACAAACTGTACAAAAAATAAGAACAATTATTCAGGGTATGACTGAGTTCAGCAAAGAGATAGAAATCATAAGAAAACTCATCTGGGTTTGGTGGTGTGTGCCTGTAATTCTAGCACTCAGGAGGCCAAGGTAGGAGGATCTCTGTGAGTTCAAAGCAAGGGTGGGCTACATGGTGAGTTCATAGCCAGCCTGGACTACATAGGGAGATTCTGTCTCAACCTCTTGCCAAAAACCAAAAGAACCAAACTGAAATCTTAGGACTGAAAACCTTAGTGAAGTGAACAAATGCAAAAGAGATCTTTCATATCAGACTAGAAAAAGCAGAAAGTGTTTCTAAACTTGAGGACAGGTCTTTTGAATAAAAGAATACAGATAGACACCCACATACAAGAAGCTAAGAGGATCCCACCTAGATTCAGCCAAAATGAACTTTAACCAAGGCATCTTATATTCAAAATGTCAAAGTACCACAAAAAAAAAGCAAATCCTCAAAGAAAAACACATCATCACATACCTATACAGGAATGCCATTAGACTTCGGCAGAATTCTCAGCAGAACTTTAAAGACCAGAAGAGAGTTGGAGGATATGTACAATATATTGGGAAAAACCAAAACCAAACAAGGATACCTGCTGACCAAGAATACTATGCCCAACAAAATTGTCCTTCAAAACTGAAGGAGAAATGTGTTTCCCAGATAAGAAGAAAAAGGGAATTCATCACCATCCAACCTGTCTTACAAGAATACTTAAGGGAATACAACAGTTTAAAAAAGGATAACTACTGTTATGAAAAATACACAAATATAAAATAGTAGAAGAACAGATTTACAAAAGAAAAGAGTATCAAATGTTAGCGAGACAGAAAACTACCTAGTCACAAAACATACAAAATAAACAACACAGTTTGCAAAATGACAGAAGGGTCATATCTATAACAACTATGAATATAAATGGATTAAATACACTAACTAAAAGGCTGAGGCCTGAGTATGAAATCAAAACAAAACCCTGATACATGCTGCCTATGAAGAACTCAGTTTACTAGAAAAGATACATTATGTAAATGACAACCAAATGGGGTAGGAGTTGTGATGGTCCAATAAAACAAACTTTAAGTCAAAACATCTATATAGGCACACAGGGTCATTATATATTGATAAAAGGATCAATTCAGTAAGAAGATATAACAAAAGCAAATCTATATGTAACACATAAGCACCCAAATGTATAAAGTAATTATTATTAGATGTAAAGCAAAAGACTAATATAATAGTTGGGGACTTCAACATCTCCTTTTCTTCAATGGACCCATTCAGAAAAGCAACAAAAAAATCTGAGTTAAACCATTGTGGGAGACCACCAAGCTGTGTTCCCCTGAGAAATGAAGCCTGTTGCCTCTATTTTTATGTGACCTTTACTTCAGCCCTATTTACTGAGATATGCAGAGCTGGCTATACAGAGAAGCAGACAGTCTCTTAACTGATCAGAAGAGTATTACTGAGTCTGGCCAAGGGGCCAAGGTATGTCATTGCAGCAAAGTGGGTCAGAACTGCCCCTTGCTGACTCTAGAATAGAGTCTTGAGTCAGCCAAAACCAAACAAAAATGCTTGTGAAATTCTAGGACCAAGACATGAGATAAAAAGAACTATACTTCCCTGGCAGTAAAAATACCAGTCTTGGATACATCAAGTTATCTGCTGCATCAATGATTGGGGAGCTGTGCCTGGTGCAAGAGTGCTCTGTTTCTCCTCTGCCAGCAGGGTTTCTCTTCCCTTACATTCACTCACCTCTCTTATTGGTATTGATAAAGCCTTGGACATTTGGACTCTTGGTCCTATTTCACACTAAGAGCAACTAGTCATACAGGAGCCCCTTCAGCTGCAGATCTCTTTGTCTTTTTTCATCCATGTGCCATATCACTGTGTGGGAGACCTAAATCGTCTGTGGGGATTTTGGCAAAACAGAGAAAATGAACCTAATGCTTATAGAACATTTCATTCAATGACAACAGAATACATTCTTCTCATCAGTAGATGGAACATTCTCCAGGGTAGATAATGTGTTAGGCTACACATCAAGTCTTGGGTCAACTTTTAAAAAATAGAAATATTAAGTATTTTCTCATACCAGATAAAAATACAAATTATTAAAAATGGAAAGTACACAAATATGCGAACATTAAATAACACCCCCTCAAATGACCAATAGGTGGACAACTGAAGAAAGTGAAAAGGAATATTTCTTGAAGCAAATGAAAATAACAATGCAATGTATCAAAAACTGGAATACAGCAGAAGCAGTTATGAAGGAAGTTTGTAGCAGTAAATGCCTACATAGAAATACAAATCAGAAATATACAACTTAACAGTGTACCTCAAACAGCTAGAAAAGCAAGAACAAACAAAACCCAAAATTAGTGGAAGGAGAAAAAAGATAAAAGCAGAACTAAATAAACCCAAAATTAAAAAAAAATACAAAAGTGAAAGGATTGTGTTTTTGAAAAAAAATTGACAAACTTTTAGCTGGACTAACAAAGAAAAAAAGAGATGACTTAATATTAGAGATGAAAAAGATATTACAAATGATACCACAGGGGCTGGAGATTTAGTTCAGTGGCATAAGTGCCTGCCTTGCAAGCACGCGGTTGTGAGTTTGATCCCCGGTACCAATTAAAAAAAAAAATACTTATGTGCGGCGCCCTTTTGTGTCCATGCTGCGTCCTAGTCCATCCATGCCTTGTGACAATCGCTTCTCCAGGAAAAGGACGCCGCATGTGGGAATTGGGCACTGGGATCTTGAAATGTTTTGTACTGATAATTGTAATTTGTGTAGTTCACATGTGTGTATGTTTTTATGTAATGTTCAATATGAAGTCGAGGGTGGAGACTCCAGGGGGGTTGCTGGAGGCCCTCTAGATAACCCCTTTGTGAGGACTGGTTGTGAAATTTTACCTTCTGTGAGTAGTATGAGAGAGTTTATACAGAGGCTTTAAATGGGAGAGCTCATGGAGGAGGATTTGCGGGGTTTCTGTGAGACAACTGCCCTGAGACACTGGACAGGCAGCCAAAGACAGGCAACTAGGACACATATGTTACACCACCAGCCGCCTAAGACAGGCACAGGACCAATTGCTGTCCTGCAGGCCCATGACGGGTAAGGCCTGGTTGGGTTCATATGAAGAGTCCTTGACCTAAGACAGGCGCTGTTCTCACAGGAACTGCCATACTCCCATAAGTGATAAAGGAAACAATGTAGGGAG
>PVLA01017480.1:0-15350 GCA_004027455.1 Hydrochoerus hydrochaeris
TTAGGAGGCTGAGGCAGGAGCATCATTTCCACTCAGGAGTTGGGAGCCAACCTGGGGTGTACTGAAGGGTTAGAAGTGCTGGGTCATATATGACTGTTTTACCTTTCTGAGGCACGTTTTCACCTGAAATAATGTGACTTTTAATTTCTCCATCTTTGCCGTCACTTGTTATTACCTGTCTTTTTATTATGGCCATCTTAGTGAGTGTAAATGCTCACTGTGGCTTTAATTTACATTGGAGAATGATGAGACATTACACATCTTTGCATTGAGAATACTACCCATGTACCTTCTTTGAATCATATTTTCAAATCCTCTCCCCATTTTATCCTATGTATCTTTTTATTGAGTTGTAAAGGTTCTGCATACATTCTGGATATTCTGTGTACAAGACCTTTATCAGATGTGTGATTTATAAACATTTTCTCCCGTTCCACTGGTGACTGTCTTTTCACCATTTTACTGGTGTCCTTTGACACACAAAAGATTTTGTGCTTCACCTTTGTTTTGTGTAACACTGGGGGTCGAACCCTGGGCCTCTGCACTGAGTTACACCCCCAGCCCTTTCTCTGTTAGGATCTCCTGAAGTTGCTAAGCTGCCCAGGCTGGGATCAAACTTTCCATCTTACTGTTTCCCAGAGTACTAAGGTTACAACCAGGAACCACTACACCCAGCTGATTTGTAAAATTTTTTGCAGATGGTCATGCACCACCAAGCCCAATTGAAGCACAAAGTTTTTAATTTTGATAAAATCCTGTTTATCTATTTTCCCTGTGGTTAAACTCTTTGTATCATATATAAGAAATTGTGGCCTAATACAAAGTTACCAACATTTACTGTTACATTTTCTAAGAGTTTCATAGTTTAAGCCCTTACATTAGGTATTTGCTACATTTTGTATCAATTTTTATATATGATGTAGGGATTTGGTTATGTTGATTTTCTCTATTGTTTTGGATTTTTTATTTCACTTTTTTCTGTTCTACTCTTTATTATTTTCTTCTGTGTTAACCTGGGCTTAAATTGCTGTTTTTTTCCTGGCTTACTCAGGAGAATTTTACATTATTGATGAGAATTTTCAATATTTGCATCTGGGTGTATATCTTTCCCTCTGCACATTGCTCTAGCTGGGTTCCTAAGTGTTGGTGCTGTGTGACTTCATTTGCATTGATGTTGAAGTATTTCCTGATTTCCCTTGTGATTTCTTTTCAACACATTAGTTGCTTACATGTGTGTAATTTCTATATTTATGAATTTGCTGAACTTCTTCCTGTTGTAGCAATCCTCTCAGCCTGTGTTTCTCTGGATCAACTGATTGCTTATGGAGGTGGAGGGGGCTCAGCTCTTTTTGTCTCCCAGCCTGCATGGCTGCCTCTGGCTCATAAGAAGGGGCTGACTTCTTGTTTCTCCTCCCACTGGCCCATATGACTGCCACTGGCTCACAACAAGGAGCTGGCAACTCAGGATAAGTTAGATAACCTCTCTATGCCTCCGTTTTCTCACTTGTAAAGTGAGGTAATTTTAATATCTACCACTTAAGATTATTATATTACATTATCAATGTAAAATACTGAGCATAATTACTATTACTAATAATTACTATTCTTAAAATATTCTGTAGAAGTATAGTAACTGTTTCCTGAGTTGATTTAACCTCCACATAGATCATCCTTCCTCCCATTTCTTTTGTTGTTGTTTGCTTACTGTAAAGAGTTGAAAACAAATTGTATTCCAGCATTTTGAAGTAAAGATTTGCATCACAGTGAATATAGCCGGGCATAGTGGCGTGTGCCTGTAACCCCATCACCCTGCCAGGTTAAGGCAGGAGGATTACACGTTTGAGCCCAGCCTGGGAGAATTATTAATTTAGAGAGAATTTTTCTGAAAATAAAAGTAAGAATGGCTGGGGACACGGCTTAGTGCAAAGGCCCCGGGGACACGGCTCAGCGCAGAGGCTCCGGGGACAGGGCTCAGTGCAGAGGCTCCAGGGACAGGGCTCAGTGCAGAGGCTCCGGGTACATGGCTTAGTGCAGAGGCTCTGGGGACAGGGCTTAGTGCAGAGGTCCCGGGGACAGGGCTCAGTGCAGAGGCTCTGGGTTCAATACCTGTGCCTGCGGTCTCCGCCCCTCTGGAGCCTGAGGTTGCACCAGTGCTTGATCCTGGGAGTTTGAGGCTAGTCAGGCACGCCAATCTCTTAAAGAGGGGTGTGTGCATGTGCACATGCATGTGCGAATGTGTTCGTTTCATTGATATGAAGAGAATATTATTTATATATTCAAAGAACATTTATTAAAAACCTAGTAAATTCTAGGCACTATACCAAGCATAAACATGATACAGGACAACAGGTGGGAGCAGTAAAGGAAATATGGCTGTAACACCTCCCCCTTGTTACAGTTTTTATCCAAATGTCCCCCAAAAGCCTCCCTCAGTCATAGGTGGAGCTTTGGGGAGCTGCCTGGAGAATGGGGATGTTACAGCTGAGGTGGGGCTCAGAAGAAGTGGGTGGGGGTGGTCTTCCTCCCTGCCTCTTCCCTTCCCCCTGTGCTTCATGGTTACCCAGCGTGAGTGTCTCTCCTCCACTCAGGCCCTCCCACCAGGCTTTCCTGCCTTGGAGCTGGCTGTGCACTGAACCGTGAGCCAAACTAGACCCTCTTTCCTTTCTTGTGCGGCTGTCAGACAGTGTCTCCTTCATGAAGAAAGTTAACAAGACCCACCTCTTAGAGTTTAAAAAATTTTTGTTTGACTCTAAACCAAGGAATTGCTGCCCCTCCCCACATAACTGCCTTTTTTTTTTCTTTTTGAGTCAGGGGCTCACTATGTAGTTTCAGCTGATCTTGAATTCACTATGTAGCCCAGGCTGGGCTCCATGTTCTTGTCTCAGCCTCCTGAGTGCTGGGATTACAGGTGTGTACCAGCATGCCTAGCACATTGTTTTTTCTCTTAGTGAATTAGACCATGACATTTTTTTAAATTTCTAAAGATGAAAGGCAAGCACCTTGAGTTATGAAGGATGCTAACTATAGAATTTCCTGCAGGGTGAAGGTTTCTTATCAGAGCAGTCAATTTCAGGGTTTTTGTTCTTTCACATATTTTTCTTTTCTATCCATGCTATTCTATATTTTTGTCCCCCCTCTTTCTCATTTCCACCTTATCTTTTAGAGACCTACTTAACCACCAAAGGAAGAGTGCTTTCTGAATTCTAAGGGTTATTCACAGGTAGTCACAGAAAATAACTTTTTAACCTTTAAGTTCTATACTAAAAAAAAACTAGTCATGTAACCTCATGCATATTGAAATTTTAATTCCATTGTGCTTTTCAGATTTCTCAATCATAATCCTCTGTCAACTATTGAAGATTCATCTCTTTTGCAATTACCAGCATTAAAATATTTGTAAGTACTGTATTCCAATAACTGTGTAAATCTAATATAACTTCTGTTCTTCTTGCTTCCTTTCATCAGAGGTTAGGTATTGTATTTTGATTCTAAAAGTCATAATTTTAATTTTAATTTTAACTCAGCTATTGAAAAAAGTTCTTGGAAATAAAAGAATTAAGATATACAATGGGTAAGAGAGTTAGCAGGGGTAGAGGGCAGTGTCAAGGAACACAGTGGAAATGGAACATATAAATGGAGGCAGGACCATCATTCACCCCAGAAAGCATAGTGGCATTGCTACTAAAAATAAAAAACACACTGAGGTGGCTGCAATATAAAATGAAAAGTAAAATGATGATTTGAAAAAGGTGTAGCCTCTACTATGGAATGTTAGTCATTCATTTGATGGTACAAACATTAAAGTTGAATTTTTTCATGAAAAACGGGCAGTATATTTTATGATCAAATCATGTGCTGGCTTGTTAAGAGGGGAAAAGTGCATTAATCACATTTTCTTGACGTACCTGTTCAAGTACAGAATATCTGTGTTGGGATTCCTCATGACTGACCAAGCTTTCTTCTTCAGAGACTTGGGACAAACATGTGTCCAACTGACAGTAATCAAGAACATAGTCACCACGGCTCTGGGATTGAAAACACTGTAAGTTAGTTTTGCTTTTCTTAAACTTACTTGCCTAAGGTATTTTGGTTAGTTTTTAAAGAGATTAGTTTATTAGTAGAGGTGTGTTTCCCTTAATGATTACACTCCTCACAGGAGGAGGGTAAGTTTCTTTCTTCTCTCAACCTTTCTCTTCCCTCCTTGCCCCTTTCACCCCTCTCTTGGCCCCTTCTATTTTTTGTTATGCATTTGCAACACACAGTGCTTGCACCTCGGGATGGGCTTGGTGTGTGTACCTAGCACACCCCAGTTTCTGTGCCTCCCCCCTACCCCTACCCCTCTCGTGTCTCGCTCGCCTTCCCCTCTGAGAACAATCCGTCTCCCTACTTCCTATCCTCCATCACTTATTTTGCTCTGTTTTAACTCAGTTTCACATAAGAGGAAAGCAATGTGACATTTAAGCTTGTGCATCTGATTTCTTTTTAAAAAAATATTAAAATGTCCTTTTTTATTTTATGGAAAGAATAAAACAAAAATTTATAACAAAATAATAGGAGAATATAAATAGTTAATAGAGTGTGTATTGTTATCTTCCAAGTAGTTACTCAGAGTACGAGATATAGGCATAAAGAATTCTTCAAAATAATTTCAGCACGAAACTCTCTTTTTAATGAACTATAAGAAACTAGTAGTATAACTGTCTTGTATTTTTTTTCTTTTTCCTTACCTTCCTTTCCCACTGCCCCCATCCTGGCCCCTGATTCCTTTTAAATAACTTCTTCTCATTTCACAGTATCTATTGCACATTGTGATCCATATTTACTCTTTGTTTCTCACACCAGGAATACAATGTGCTGTTCACACATGTGCATCTGATTTACTTCATTTATGTGTATGGTCTCAGGCTGCATCCATTTGCCAATAAAAGTCTCCAGTTTATCTTTCCTTATTACTGAATAGTGTTCAATTGTATAAAAACACCACATCTTTTTAACTGATTCATTGGTTGATGAGCATTTGGATTGTTTCCAAGATTTTGCTATTATAAATGTGTTCCTGTATGCATGGATACACATATATCACTGTGGTATGACGTTTTCAATTCTTCTGGGATGATACCCAGAAGGCGATTTCCTAGGCTGAATAGGACCTCTAATTCAAAGTGGGGTTTTGTTTTGTTTTGTTTGTTTGTTTTAGGAATCTCCACACTGATCTCCACAGTGGTTGCACCAGTCTATAGCCCTACCACCAGTGGGGAAAGGTTCCTTTTTCCCCACAGCCCCTCCAGCATTTGTTATAGCTTGATTTCTTGATAACAGCCATTCTTTCAGGGGTGAGGTGGAATCTCAGTGTTGTTTTAATGTCCATCTCTCAAATAACCAGTGATGTTGAACATTTTTTTCTTTCTTTTTTTTTTTTTGGACTAGTGATAGAACTCACTACCTTGCTCTTGCCAGACAGGAGCTTACACTGCTGAGCTAAATCCCTGGATGAACATTTTTTCATGTTTATTTGCTGTTTGTATTTCTTCATCTGAGAAGCATGTGCTCATCTCAGATACCCATTTCTGGATTGGGTTTTTAAATCTGGGAGGATTGGGGGCTTTTTTGTTTTGTTTTTTAATTCTTTATACATTCTCAATAGTAATCTTTTTCTGAGGAACAGCTGACAAACATTTTTTCCCACGTTGCAGGTTATCTCTTCTCTCTGTTGGTGGTTTTCCTTGCTGTGTGTAAGCTTTTCAATAAGATGAGATCCCAGTTATTGATTCATTGTGATGGTTCCTGTGCAATTGGGGTTTTGTTCATGAAGTCTCTGCCTACACCAATGTCTTCAAGATTTTTACTTCTTCTATCTTCCAGTAGGTTTAATGTTTGTTTTCATAGATCTTTGATCCATTCTGATTTTATCTTAGTACATGGTAAAAGATATGGGTCCAATTTTAATCTTTAGGAGGTATAGAGCCAGTTTTTCTAGAACCATTTATTAAAGAAACTATCTTTCTTTCAGTGAATTTTTTAGGCACCTTTGTCAAAGACAAGGTGACTTAGTGTGTCTGGAGTTGTTTCTCTAATCCATTCCACTGATCTTCAGGTCTGCTTTTTGCTAGTACCATGCTGGTTTTATCACAGTAGCTTCATAATATAATTTCAAATCAGAGACTGTGATTCGTCCTGTCTTACCTTTGTTACCCAGGATTGCCTTTGTTATTGTAGGTCTCTTCTGGTTCCCAATGAATTTTAGGATTGTTTTCTTTAATTCTGTGAGATATGCTATTGGAATTTTGATTGGGATTGCATTAAATCTGCATAATAGTTTTAGAAGTATGCCATTTTTACTATATTGGTTCTTCCTACTCAAGAGAATATCTCTCCATTTTCTAATATCCTCTTCATTCTCCTTTTTCAGAGTACTATATTTTTCAATATTGAGGTCTTTGATATCCTTTCAAACTCCTTAGAAGTTGGCCTTCTTCCTGTGCACTCCCTACCCAGAGTGAGACTTCTGAGTTGAAAGGAGATGCTTCTGAATGAAGGGACACATTCCTGTCCCTCAGCGATAATCTCCAGTACCTTCGTGTTGGGCCCACCACACACACTGCTGAGCTTACCCTTCTGTGGGGACCCCTCGCTCCCTCCTATTTACTCACAATATTCAAAAGCTGCAGTGGCTGTTGGGCTCCTTCCCAGCTGCACAGGCTGCCTCCAAAACTCCTTCCTGCACCACCCTGTGGAGCCTCGTCCTGCCTCTTTACCATTCAAGGAGCCTCTTTCCATTAACTCAGATCTCTGTGTTTCTGTCTACAGGATCTTACCGAGCCATATGGTCTGCTGCCTCTGCCAGTTTAAAAATGCTATTGAGGGTGGTGGTGAGCAAAGGTCAGCTTGTGCGGTGGCAAGGGAAGTTCCAGCTCCCTGGCCCTGGCCCAGGAGAGTTTGAGACATCGCTCCTGGTGCTTGGGTGCCTGCCCAGCCCCCTAGGACACTGGATTAGCTTTGAAAGGCTTTGTGGGCTTGAATGGACCATGCCCAGTGACCTTCATTCAACCAGGGGAGCCAAGGCTGTGAGTCCCGGGAGCTGAGGGCACAGGAGGTGATTTCCAACATGCTCAGGGAAAGTTTTGGAACATCACTTGAAACACATAAGTATAGGGAAATGACAAAATGAAAGAGCAAGATGCAATCTCAAACCTCCAGCCCATCCCAAGAAAGCCTGGGAGCCACATACATAGAAGAAAATACTAGTCATACACCTGAAATACCTGAAATGATATCAACTGAAATAAGGAAGCAAGTACAGGAAGATATAAAGGGACTCAAATTAGAAATAATCTCCCAGGTAAAAGAAGAAATGATAAAAGTAGTGAAAGAAATGCTGAATGCATCCAACGAAGACACAGCTAAAAAATTAGAGGAACAAAGCAAACAGCTAGAATCCCTAAATAAGCAGTATAAGAAACAAACAGAATACATGAAGCAGATTCAAAGAGATATACAGGAAATCAAAAATTCCATTGTAAGTTGTCAAAACTGCCTCAGTGAAAGTGAGGACAGAATTTCAAACCTCGAAGATAAGATTTCAGCTAGTGAATAGGAAAGGAAAGATCTTCTAAAAATAACAAGGAATCAGGAAATAACAATTCAACAGTTGCAAGATGATGCAAAGAAAAACAACATAAGATTAATAGGGATAAATGAAAAAGAAGGGGATGACACAAATGATATCAAGAGGTTATTTACAGAAGTAATAGCTGAAAATTTCCCAAACACAGGAATGGAAACTGGCTTTCAGATTAGTGAAGCATATAGAACTACAAACAACCATAACCAAAATAAAACTACACCCAGATATACAGTAATCACCATCCCAGAAATCCAACATAAGAACAGAATATTAAAAGCTGTTAGAGAGAAAAGACAGATCACCTATAAAGGAAAACCTATTAGAATCACAGCAGACATCTAAACACAAACACTGAAGTCAAGAAGAACATGAAGTGAAGTGTTTCAGATCCTAAAAGAAAACAACTTCCAACCCAGACTGATGTACCCTGAAAAACTGTCCTTCAAAATGGATGGAGAAATAAGATACTTCCATGACAAAGAACAGCTAAAGAACTTCATAATCACCAAACCAACCCTACAAAGAATACTGAAAAAATTCTAGACACACATAGGAAAAAAAACCACTAAGCAAGATAGATAATTAAAAAGAATGGAAAGGGTTAAGACACAACATCAGAAAGATAACATGTCAACAATAAACCAATATATGACAGTTATAACCATTAATGTAAATGGCCTCAATTTATCAATTAAAAGAAACAGATTGGCAGAATGGATCAAGAAACAATGTCCAACCATATGCTGTCTACAAGAAACCCATCTAACCCAAAAGGAAATTTATAGACTGAAAGTCCAAGGATGGAAAACAATACTCCATGCAACAGGAATTCAAAAAAAAAAGTGGGGGTAGCTATTCTGTTTGCAAATCATGTGAACTTAAAACCAAGAATGGACAAAAGAGATAAAGCAGGTCACTACATACTAGTTAGGGGAAAACTGCAAGATGAAGAGATAACAATCTTAAATATATATGCATCAAATTCCAGAGCACCCAGCTACACAAAGCAAGTATTAACAGAAATGAAAAATCAAATAGGCAATAACTCAATTATAACAGGAGACCTTAACACACCATTGACACAAAGGGACAGATCAACTAGACAGAAAAGAAATAACAGAACTGAATCACACCTGTGAACAAATGGACTTGACAGACATATACAGAGTGTTCCATCCAACAACATCAGAATATACATTCTTTTCATCAATACATGGGACATTCTCTAAAATAGACCATATACTAACACACAGAACATATTTAAGTAAATGCAAAAGAATTGAAATTATCCCATGCATATTATTGGATCATTGTGCCAAGAAACTGGAAATTAATGATTTAAAAAAATTGCTAAAACCCCACAAACACATGGAAATTGAATAATACACTCAAGCAATCAATGAGTCAGGTTCTCAGTTAGTACTACATGATGTAATAACATAACTGCTGCATGTGCAAAGGACCCAGAGGAAGGGCCAGAAGGGGAGGGAGGGGATACCATTCTTGGCTGCGCACCATGCAGAGTGCCTGCTGTCTGATGCTTTACCTTCCAGTGAAAACTTAATTCATGCAAAGAAATGCAGTTTGTAAACTGGCTTTATATACTCAGGGTCTCAAGTTTCCTCAAACTTGGGGCAAGTGTAGATCAGTTTTGTGTTATTTTTGCAATTGTATAAAAGAGTATTTTATTGAAGCCCCAGCAGTTTCTAATTGCATAACCAGAAACTGCTGCCTGTCTCTTCGAAGGGAATGCAGGGTTCTTCCATGCCCAGACTGTCCAACCCTGAGCTCTTCCTGAGTCTCACTTGACTCAGGTGCATTTAAGGATTTATCTGTATATCAGGTTTATTTGCTCTCGCTTCATGCTTGCAACACATGACTGCTTTCACATCCAGAGAACTTGACTATGGATCTCTACCAGTGATCTGGGACAAATAATGAATAACAGCACTTTGCTCTTATGGAAAGGTAATGTTGCTTGGCTTTTAAAAACAATTATTACCTATAATATTACTCCTTCCTTCCCTAGAAATAAAAGCAAATGAAGAATTTCTTAGCTCTTTTTACAGGTAAGGAAAGTAAGATCAGAAGTGTCAAGCACTAGAGCCTCATGCCAGCCCTCTGTCCCCAATTCTGGGTTCTCCAGAAGCTCATGTTCCTCTGTGGTCATGATCCTTAACTCCTCCTCTAGCCCTCACCACCACCACAGTCACTTAATTCTTCTGGAAGAGAAAACATGTTACACAACACGTCCTTGACTTTCATGCCATCAGTAGCTTTAGATGCTTAGAAATATTAAAACAGAAGTGAAAGTAGGGCAAGCAGCTGATAGAAACAGTTTTGCCCTTGTATATTAAGACCTTAAACCATGTTTGTCCAGAAATTGCTGTTATTCTGAAAATGTATTGTGCATTACTGCACACAGGAATACAACCAAGCAAATTCAAAATCTCTTAAACTAAACCCCAGGTCCCTGCCCTAATTTAAGGAAGAGCCAGAGCAGGACAGTATTTGGTTCTGGGAGAGTCTTTTGTTATGGGGCTAGGATATATGAGAGCAGCGCCAAGTGAAGGTATTTGGTGAACAGGTAGAACATATCCAGAGGAGAACCTGCAAGCAGCAGGAGTGGGGCCTCTGCCTTTGCACTTTTACTCACTGTCTTAGGAGGACTGTCCTTCCCCGTGGTCATCTGTGACAGCAGCAAGAACACCACAGGCTGAAGAGGTGGAGCAAGGAACCCTTGTGCTCCATCTGCAGCTGCATTGTGATGGTTACAGAATCTGAGTGGGCAGAGGAGGTCTACAGAGAGGGTTGCTGTGTGAGGGAATATTGGCCAGCATTTGGCCTTTGATTAAGTCTCAATTATTGGGCTGTCCTAAGTTAAGATGCTGTAGCTCACACTATGGAATGTTCTGAGTAGGTAGTCATTTAGCAAGAGAGTTCTATTTCTCTTTCTTTTTTTAAAATTTTATTTTAAAACAAAAGACTAAAAACAATGGAGCAGAGTTTCAAATCAATATAATAGAGTAACAATGGCTATTCTATTGTGTATTGTTATCTTCAAAGTAGTTGCTCAGATTACAAGATATTAGTATTAAAAATGATCAAATGATGAAAGTAAAAACTGTTTTTTTGATGAAAAGAGATTAGTGCCATAACTGTCTAATATATATATATATATATATATATATATATATATATATATATATATATATTTCCCCTTCTTTCTTCTCCTTTCTCCCATCTCAGTTGTCCTTTCCTTTTGAGCAGTTTCATCCTCTTTCACTTTCACAGCATCTAGCATACATTTTGGGTCTTATTGAGTCTGTCAGCTTTTCACACTAAGGAGACAACATGAAGTTTGCACATGTGAGCCTGATTATTTCATGTACGATTATTGTCTCCAGTTGCATCCATTTACCTATAAAAGTCTCAAGCTTATCTTTCTTCATAGCTTGGTAGTACTCCATTGTAAAAAAAAAAAAATACCACATATTTTTTATCGATTCAGTGGTTGATGGGCATTTGGGTTGTTTCCAAGGTTTAGCTATTACAAATAGAGCTGCTATAAACACAGGTGCACGTGTATTGCTGTGGTATGATGTTTTCAGTTCTTCTGGGAAAATATCCAGAAGGAGAAAGGCTGAATCGAGTGGGATCTCCAAACCCAGGTTTTTGAGGAATCTCCACACTGATGTCAGCAGTAGCTGAACCAGTCTGCACTCCCACAAGCGGTGGAGAAGTGTTCCTTTTTCCCCACAGCCCTTCCAGCATTTGTCATTGGTTGACCTCTTGATAAGAGCCATTCTTTCTGGAGTGAGATGGAGTCTCATTGTTATTTTAATTTGCATTTCTGAATGGCCAGTGATGCTGAACATTTCTTCATATATTTATTTACCATTTGCTTTTCTTCACCTGAGAAGTGTGTGTTCATCTTAGGTGCCCATTTTTTGGCTTGGGTCTTTGAATTTGAGGGGTCTGATTGTTTTCAACTCTTTGTAAGTTCTAGATAGAAGTCTTTTGTCTGAGTTGGTTAAAATTAGTCCAGTTTCTCATCAGATCTCATAAATCTTTCATTTTCTTGACTTTCTGTTTTATGTTTTGTAGTTTTCGGTTTGGGTTTCTTTTTTGTACCTTCCAAATGGCATTGAAATACTTACTGACCACTAACTTTGATTGGCATAAACAGCTGTGGGCTGACAAAAATCTGGCTATTCAATCTCCCTTGATTGAGAACAGTCTCTTTTTTTCTGACAGTGAGACAAGCCCCTCTAGGGAACCTTGAAGAAGACTTCATGAAGGTGTTACAAGTCCGGAAAATGAGCACCAACGCCGAGCTGACTATCAAGCCAGAAAATCCATCTTCAAAAAAGAGTGGTTTGGACTTGTCAGGCCTTGTGAAAGAGCAGCTAGACACTAATGGTGAAAGTGACACTACTAGTACACCAAGTAACACACTGCCATATTTTCTAGAGGGAAATCTGGAAGGCACAGAGGAAACAATATTACCATTCATTCAGCTCCTTTTATCAAATATACAAGATGATAATTCCTTGGCTTATTTGGAAAACAGTACAGGAAACTTCTCTTTTCTCCCTGCATCTGATAATTCAACTCTCAAAAATAAACTGGAGAAACTGCATTTTCTGCAAAATTTGGTAAATGTAAAAATTCAGGAAATAATAGATGATGCAAAAAAGAAAGAGAAAACCGCCATGCTTATGCTGTCTAGAATTCTAGACCCCCAATTCAGACACCAAATCTTTGCAAAGAAACTGCAAAGTGCTGAAACACAGCAAAACCGCCTGACAGAGGTTAAGGGTGAAAGGAAAATGTTTCCAAGTGTGAAGACCATCCTCAAGGAGCTGAAGCATCCACAACAAAGTCTTTTCAAGAAAGCAAGGAAACAGAAAGCCAGGGTGAGGTGGGGTGGCCGGCAATTCTTGGAAGATGTCACCAAAGAGGGAGGCCTAAGGAGACTCATGCCAGGGGAGGTGGGGCAGCATACGAGGATGCCAAGGCCCGGGAAGTTGGTGGAGAACTCCTTGCACACAGAGCCCTCCTCCACAGAGGAACAGAAGGTAGCAGTGCCTTCTTTCCTAAACCATCACTCCATGGACAGATCTTCTTCCATCCCTGCCAAAGCCCTGGCCAAGGTGAGAAAGGAAACAAGTGATCTCAACTACGGTTTGGATTTACAAAATGCAAATGCTAGAGTTAAAAGCACAGAGGGTACAAAACCAATGCTACATCCCGGAAAGGCTCGTGACTTTCACAGCACTCACTCTCTCGTGGCCCATGGAACACCCGAGGCCAAGCCGAGTGACAAGGAGAGAAAGGAAAACACACGCAGTCGACTCCCGCTTGTGAAGAGGCCTTCTTCCTCAGCAGTGAGGACTCTCATCAGTTTACCATCAGGACGGCTCCTCTCATCTTCAGGAGACCCCAGTTTTCAGGAGACTCCTGTTTCAGAATTATATGCTCCTTCAGAACTTTCTGCAGAAAGCACCCCTAAGAAAACCCTACTGAGGCAGATGATTTGAAAGAAGCAGATTTTGCATTAGGCATTAGTGTGCCAGAAGAAACTACCTCCAAAGACACAGCTCACAAGAACCATTCTGCTGCAAACTCTGCTGTGACTGCATTCAACTTAATACCAGCTGTGAACCAGACAACGCAGGCACAATGGGAATGCCCCAACACAGGCCCTGGCTCACCCCTCAAAGACTTCACCTCCCTGTCACTGTCATCCCCACATGATCAGTTTGAGACTTATGAAGCTGGTGGAAGATGGAGTCCTTCCATCCATCCTTGGAGGGGTGGAAGCTCATCTTCTCACACTTCGGGTCCCCTTGTGAGCCTCCTCAGTTCGTTTACTCAAACGGCACAGGCTTTTCCCTGGGAGAGACCTGTATGATGGTAGTTTGCCTCATTTTTTGCTATGAAGAACCAGTGAGAAAGGATGGGAGAAGGCCTTGCCCTGTGGTCATGCTGCTAGTGAGTGTCAGAAAGTGGGTGGCTCCTTGCCAGCAGCTGCCCTGCTGCTCTGATTATGCTGTGCTTGGGTGGAGCCATGATTTATCAGGAGTCAGTATGTGTAGAAGCCATCGATTCCAGTAGTCTCTGAAATGGTGTGTTCCGATTTTTTTCTGTTCTGTTTCTATTCCACAAGGTGCTCTCCTTCTCTTTCTCTTTCTTGGTGTACTGGAGATTGAATCCAGGGCCTTTGCTCTGAGTTATATCTTCGGTTTCTTTTTCTCTGATGATTTATCTATTCGAGACATGGTCTTGCCAGGTTGTCTGGGCTGGGCTTTAACTTGCCACCCTCCTGCCTCAGCCTCTCAGAATACTGGGATTACAGGTGTATGCCACCACACAAGGCTTGAAAAGGACATCCTGTGTTTTGGTATTAATTATCCTTTAAAGTGACTTCACAATTCACTCATCAGTGACAGTCCTTGCTATGAAAATCTCTGAGCTGTAGAACTTTACCAGTTGGACTTGGGTTTTTGCTTGATGAGCAGGATGAACCAGCTAGGAAAACAGAAGCACCTGCTCTTTCTTCCCCAGCAAGGGCTGCATGTGGGACTAAGTGTGCGGGGCACTGATGTGAAAGACTCTGGAGGGAGTGAAACGCTTCCCCATAGTATAGTTAGGCAGCTTATTCACTGCAAGAGAGTAACCAGCCGATGGTGAAAATGGGGGTGATAATCTTGCCTGTGTTTCAGGTGGTGCCAGGTGCAGAGGTCTCTCCCAGAGACCTTGTGAGACCCTTGGTAACAGATGGAGGTTCTCAAAGCTCAGCCTTGTGCAACTGTTTTCAGGACCCCAAGTCTAGGTTGAACTTGCTTACTGTGATTGTGACCCAAGGTATATATTTTGTCCTAATGGGACCCGAAGAGCACAGTTTGAGGTGAGAAAAATAACACGAATCTCTCACTAACTGTCTTGCATATGTGTTTTCCCACAGGGGCTTTTCACAACATTGGCATGGGACATGCAAAATGGAACAGGAAAAGGAGGTAAATTTGAGAAGGACTCAGTGCTGGGGTGGAAGAGGCAGGGGAAGGCAGAGCTCCTAAGTCCCCTTCTGTTTTCCAGAAGGCCGTCACTGGGGCTGTTTGCCCGCTGTGGCTTAAGGACATGTACAGACCTATCAGTGCCTCACACATGAAAGCAGTGTTGGCCAAGCTGCAAGGCAAGGATTCCTCCAACGAGGATGAGATCTTCACAAAGCATGCAGGGTAAGTGGCTGGGGAGGACTTCCAGTTCCTATCTAAAATGAAGGATAGGAAAGCTTCACTGCCTTGGCATTGTTCTCCAGGGAGCTCTGCAAAGTCACCAAGGAGGCAGTGCCCAGTGTTGGCTGTCAAGGATGAGGAATGTGAGGGGCTGAAGAAGGTGCCTGTTGAGTGAGCCTCAACTGCCTCCAGTGACTGGCAAATCTTTTTTTCATATTGTTTGTAGAATATTGATTCCCTTCTATTAAAAGCTATAAAACTCATAAACACTTCTAGCCATGCAGTGAGAAAATCAGTCCTGACAGTTCAATTCATATAAGTAACCTGGCCAGATACACAAAGCCACATATCTAAAGCCTCAAGTTAGAGTATTAATTAAGGACCCTGAGACTCTAAAGCATCTTAACCAAGACACTGGCCCACTAGAGAGTATAGAGATATGGGGAGATACAGACCTTGTTGCCCGCTGTCACATGGCTGACTCT
>PVLA01017481.1:0-17261 GCA_004027455.1 Hydrochoerus hydrochaeris
AACTGGGGGAGTTTGTGACCACCAATCCAACCCTACAGAAAATACTGAAGAACATTCTAGAGAGAGAGAAAAAAAATACCAGGATTTTAGGAACATTGGCAGAAAGGCCTCAGTGAGTGGGGCAGGCAGTAGAATGAAGGAGAAAAGTAGACAAACAGGCAGAAAAATAGCATAGCAGAAATGAGGCAGAGAAGGTTGGCTATAATCTCTAACATAGAGGGCCTTGATACAATATATTGTTAATAGTACACCAGGATTTAAAAACCCACATTACTCACACTACTCTGCTTAGATGTATTATATTCTGTTCCAGTCATTCTACCTGTACAGGGTACAGATAATAATCCCGAAAATAAAAGGATATAGTACAGTAATCATCCTTAATTTCCTATTAACATAATCTAAAGCTCTGTAAAACCTACACTGTTTTATCATGACTGATCATAATTAAATCTGGTCTGTTGGATCGCTGTTTTGTATTGATAGATTTTATTCAAAGCTGTTATGATTGATAGTATCAAGTCTGAGAGTATAGGTAACTGCACTTAAGATGACAAGATTCACTAGAATATCCACTCTGGTTTGATTATTACCTGTCTTTGAAGTTTTATATTGTCTAAAATGTTTAATTTTTTACTAATATTGTTAGGTACTGCTATATTCAATTATACTGCTATATTCATTTATGCCTGATGATATAGGCAATTCTATTGAAGATAATGAGAAACAATACAGCAATCATTGTACATCACCTTGTACTGTGGTTTTATACGACTCTTTGGTTTCATGTTTTTATAGGAATTTGTTTTGTTTTGTCTTGCTATGTTTTGTTTTTCCCTCTAATACAGAAAGGATTACATGTACAGAAATACATGTAGAGATTCATGTATGTGTAGCCCTTTACACTCTCACTGTTTGACAATCTACTTTGTATGCTTTAATTTTGTAACTTGAACAACTATTTCTAAGAGGACAATATGTAATTTATCAACTAGTGATTTCTTATTGTTTATCTTTTCTCTGAAATTCTGTATTATCTCTATCCTTTACATGCTTTTTTTTCCTCTTTAAATAAAAATTTAAAAAAATATATTCAGTATTGATTACACTAGGTATCCTGTAAGCTCAGGGCTACAGTGGTTTATATAAACTGACATATCCTCTGCCTTCACAAATTTACGGGTTAGGGAGAGAAGCCAATTAGTTAAAGATTATTATATATTGCAACCATTGAGGAAGTTTGTTAAAACTTGAGAAATAACTAGACATATATAGTTTGGAGTGGGCAAAGGGAAGAGGGCTCAGAACAGAGGAAACCACATGTCTTTTATCAATGAACTATCACCAGCTAAAAAAGAGTCTGCCAGAAACTCTTGCCTGGCCTACAATTATTCATTTGACATTTTTCTTTCTTTCTTTTTTATTTAAAGAGAAAAAACAGAAAAAGGGTAGAAATATTACAGAATTTCAAAAAAAACAAACAGTAAGAAATACATATTGTCTTTTGATAAATTACATATTGTCTTTTTAGAAATAGTTGTTCAAGTTACAAAATTAAAGCATACAAAATGGACATTCAAACAGTGAGGCTGCAAACAGGTCTGTTCAACAGTCCAACAAGAACATAGATATATGGTTATCAATCCTACACACTTAAATATACATGCAGTTATATCTTTTATAGCACTTCCTATTTCTTCTCTTTTTACAATAGCAATTACACATTTAGAAAATTTTATTTAAAGAGAAAAAAAAAACAAAACAGAAAAAAGGGTAGCAACAATACAGAATTCTAAAAGTAAAAAAGAAAAAAAAAGAGAAAAAAACCACTAAGAAATCACTAGCTGATAAATTACATATTGTCACCTTGGATGTAGCTGTTCAGGTTACAAAGTGAAAGGATACATAGTAGACATTCAAACAGTGAGATTGCAAACAGTTCTGCTCAAAGATCCAACAGAGATTCGGCAATAAGGTCATCCATTTTACACACTCAAACATACATGCAGTTATATCCCTTAGAGCACTTTCTTTTCCTCTCTTTTTTACAATAGCAACTACACATTTTGGGTTTTATTACTCTTATAGTTCTTATTACTTTTTACACTAGAGACACAATGTGATATTTATAAATATGATTCTTATTTATTTCACTAATGAGAATAGTCTCAAGTTGACTCCATTTACCTACGAAGGCCTCAAGATCATCATTTTTAATACTGAGTAATATTCCATTGTATAAAAATATCACATCTTTTTCATCCACTCTGCAGTTGATGGGCATCTTGGTTGTTTCCAAGATTTAGCTATTACAAATTGCATTCATTTGACATTTATGGAGCGCTCAGTATTGTGAACACCTAGTAGAGTAAGATACCACTGCTACCTCAAAGACCTACAGTGTCATTGTGGGATTTGGAAGAGGTAGACAAATACATAAGTCTCCAGGATAAGTTGAATTATAATTAAAATAATTACTGTAGATAGTTGTTAAGATAATTACTGTAGAAAAAGAGCTATGTATGCTAGGAGGTGATAATAAAAGGAGAGGATGAATTTCTCTGCAGGGAGTTAGAGAAGGATTCACAAAGCCCGACGAGTAGATTTTCACCAGGAAAACAAATTGGGAAATGGTTCTCTCTCTCCTCTCTCCTCTCTCCTCTCTCCTCTCTCCTCTCTCCTCTCTCCTCTCTCCTCTCTCCTCTCTCTCTCTCTCTCTCTCTCTCTCTCTGTCTCTCTCTCTGAGTCTCTCTCTCCCCCTCCCCATCTCTCTGTCTCTCTATTTCTCTCCCTCTTTTTGACAAAAGTAACACAAGCACTAAAGAAAAGGCAAAACGTTTGCCAGAAAAGTTTAAAAAAATACATATATGTGTGTGTCCAGAGAATAGGGTGCCTGGTTAGAGGCAGAAAGATAAAGAGCATCCACCAGGTGAGGACTTGACTGGGTAGATGGTGATTAAACAACAAAGTTCCAATGATTATCACCATGAGGGGATGGCGAATGGTGTTACACGGGCAACTAGGCATTGATGTAATCAGGGACTTCCTGTCAGAGCCCACTCCAAAGAGAAAGTAATCTTTCACACCAAAAGATGTTGAATCCTCTCTTCTCTTTCTACTCACTACAGCTTCAAATAATCCAGATCCCACAGGTATATTGCATACCCTAGAAAGTCTTGAGACAGACTCTCCATTTCTTAGGCTAATGTTTGGAAGTTAAAAATTATCTAAGTAATAAACACTGGAGGTCAGAAGTGAACATCCCTATACAAAGCACCCTAGGAATCTAATTCTATAATGAGAAACATACAGGAAAAATAGTGGTAAAGGTTAGTCTCGGTTTCTTAGTGAGAATTAAATAGAGACTAATACAATAACCCATTATATAATTGCACTGTGACTAGCTGAATGCAATCATATTTATATATTTGTATCTATATTTATGTCTGTATCTGTACATCTCTGTCTCTGTATTTATAGATATCTAATAAGCTTTGTAGAGTTATTGTTTCAGAGTGAAGCTTCAGTCATTACTTTTGGCCAGACTCATAAATTCTATAGCTAAAGAAATCTTCCGGACATTGTTGTGAATGCGAATGACTCTATGAGCGATCAGGAGTGTGGTGTCAACAGTGGACAAAACCTACACCCTTATCCAATCTGCTGGTCTCCATGAAGATGGCCTGAACTCTATGCTGTGGGGTAGAAAGGCCTAAACTCTAGGGAATCGATGCATAGATTATGACCATTTCAGACCGTTGGATCACCAGGAAGGACTTGGGACAGTCATAGCACTGGAATATTTGCTTTCAATCACAGATCATCTCTTCTAGTTGCCCAGTATGTGCCTAAAATATTGTCTCCTGTGTTGACAGGTAAAAGGCACAGCAGTTACGCAGTGCGGAGGTATAATGGACACTGACCACAGTCCCTCTGACAGAGTGACAGCCTCCCGATGGGGCCCTCTCTGCCCCGAAAATATGGGTTCCCTCAACTCAAAGCTTTCCTTGTACTGACTGAGCATCTGGCTCACCAGGTCAAGTGCCCAAAGCTTTCCTTACCCGTCTGAATGTCCCGAGGAAATGTGCCAGTAGTGGGGAAGACCTGGGACCTCCCCACTGGGATAATAAAGGCAGATTAGCAGGGAGACTTGAGAACAGAGAGGTGAAGTCATCATTAAATTACCCTTTGAGATGCAATTACACCAAAGATAGTGAATAGCTTCTATCCATCTCATCTTAGAAATGAAATAGAACTAAGCTTAAATTGTAGCCTGAGGAATTAATGTTAGATAAGAGGATGCAACAGGAGCATACTCCCGAGGCAATATTCTTATAATAGAAGAGATTTTCTTGGGTACCAATCACAGTCTGCTTTGATTTGGAGTCAGTTTATATTTGGGTGCCATGTTCATTCATATTTGTACCCACATCACCCATCACAGTGCCTCATCCCGAGTGGCTCTTAATAAATGTTTGTTGCATCACATTAATTTGTCAAGTGATGGAGATCAGAACCGACAGGCTGATGTTCTCTGAAAATTATTAAACACGGAACAGGCTTTCTTGCACGGAATATCTTAGGAATCAGGATCATGGAGCTATGACACATTTTTCTGTTCTCATATTTCGGCTGTGTCTTTCAAATTCTAAACTGAAAAATTTGTATTTCCTCCCATGGAAATAACTGACTCCTTGCTTTTTCTTCTTTCCTTTTTTTTTTTTTTTTTCTTCTCGTTGTCTTTTGGAGACAGGATTTCACAGCAGCTTAGGCTGGCCTTGAACTCACTTTATAGCCCAGGGTGGCCTCAGAATCACAGCAATCCTCCTGCCTCAGCCTCCTGAGGGTTGAGATTACAGGGTACACCACCATAAGTGGCTTGACTTGCTTTTAGGAATGAAATTTTCTCAGTTATATTTCTTTGGAGCTTAAATATACGAAGTATCTTTTAGTATATCTACATTCTTTTTTTTAGATAGGGTTGTGCTATCTAGTTCAGGCTGGCCTGACTATGTAGCCCAGGCTGGCCTCGAATGTGTGGCAATCCTCTGCCTTAGCCTCTTGAGTGCCACCAGGCCCACCTTACGTACATTCTATAGTTGAAGATTTACTATTTTCCTTGCTACTATTATATTACACAGTTTTGGATTATTCAGAGGCAAGATTTTCGCATCCTCATACTGTTATCTGGCCCTCTCCCTAGCCATATATCCTCACTGAGTTAGACAAAAGATTATATATATATACTGCTCTATGAACTTTAAAAAAATCTTGAAAGCAGACAGGGAAAAACAATATTTGCTATTTGTCTAAATTTACACAACATCATAGCTTTACTATGACTTAAAAGAAATCGCCAGCAGTGAACAAAACCCAAATCTGTACATAGGCCACAAGTTTTAAAATCCGTGATATCAATCAAGGTTCTGGCATGAAGAGATGATACACTGTAGGGTAACTGAACTTAAGGAGATTATTTCCCAGAAACAAGGCAGAATCATGGTAACTAAGAAGTCATAGCTAACAGATAAAACCCACCGGGAGCTGTCGCTATCCACAGCCGGACAGAGCTGGAAGGGCAGAGAGAGACGTGTAAGAGCGAGCTCTGGGAAGGGGCTCCCCAGCGGGAGCAGTGCTCTTATGCAGTGGAGCAACACTGCTCACTCAAAACCTTGCAGGGATGAATAATCCATCCCCCTCTCTCTACCTCTGGTTTCCTGATAGCAACTCCCACTGGCCATCCCAGTTCTCCAACTATGTCCTGGGACGTCCTGGGATATGACCCCACAGGGTCAGGCAAAGAACACAAAGACATGCATTGTATCAATAAGGATCAAAAAAAATATATAAATGATAAGCTTTAGAACAATTCATCCAGAGATCATTTGTAAGGTATCTATTTATTGTTGGGAACCAGACTATGTGATAGATTATGGGGGTCCTGACTATGTGATTTAAAGCCCACAATCCTGAGGACCTTATTGTCTTGCTTCAGGAATGAGGAGGTGTATGGAAGGCTATGTGTCCCCTTGCTGTGGGTGGAGGCTAATAACCCAGCACTCCTGAGGCAAGACAGCATCTTCTGACGACAGCTGTCAACTCACACGCATCTGGGTTTGGAGGAAATCTGGTTCCTCGTTAACTTAATCCTTATCCACCTACTTTCTGTGGTTATTGCTCCACAAAACAAATGCTACTCTTCCCCCTGCACTTCTTGCTGGGCCAATAAAAGCAAGCCAAGGGAGCCAGTCTACTAGAGGTGAACTCTTCCTGGTCCTCAATACCCTGGACATTTGTCTCTTTGTGTTTCTTTAGATCCCATCATCCTCCCTACAGGTTTCTGAGGGCCTGATGAGCCCTCAGTTGTTTATAATAGTGTGAGCAGGACACAGGAAAGCCTCAAGGGCCGCGCAGTAATCTGAAGCCAGCAGTAGTGCAATTGTAGTAGTGTTACTGTCCCTGCTTCAAAGTGGCAGGAGAAGAATGGTCTATCAGAAAGCAGAGATTGTCTTGAAAGGTGCAGTCAGCCTTGGTGGAGGAACATCTCAGCCTATGCCTACAAGAGGGCCCAGGAAAGAGATGGATACATCCTTCCCCATTGTGCCCTACAGGTTCCTAACAGGGCCTCCTGTTGACCCTGAATATGAGGGGCCAGAAGGGTAGGGAGTCCTAGGGAGGTGTCCATGCCAGTCAGCCTCCTAGTGGAGAACAGGGCAGAGAAGGGTGAAAGGCAATGCTGGAGAAAGCAGATACCTGGCATGCACTGCTTGTTGCTGAGTCACTAACGTCTTCACTTTCTCCTTTTCTCCCTCCCTCTCTCCCTTTTCCCTTTCTCCCATCTTTTTATCTTCTTCCCTTCTGCCCTTCCTCCCATTAGACTTTATTAATAAACTTTCATACCAAGCACTGTGCTAGATACTCTCACATTACGTGTGATCAAAAGACACAGTGAATGTTTAAATGTAAAAAGAATTATGATAGTGAAAAACATTGCCATTAAGCTTGCTCAAAATATCCCCTTCCTGGCTCTTAACACATCTGTCCCATCGTTCTTAAGACTTTCTGAAGCAGTTCTGGAAGTCCTCTTTCATGAGTGTTTTCATGGCTGCCTTAGTGATCTGACTCAATTCAAAACATTCACCTTTTTAACTCTGGGGAGGTGCCAGAAGTTGCATGATACCAGATCCAGGAATAGTGTGGACAAGGACATGCTCTAATGTTTTTGCTGGATCTGCCTTTCTGTTGGACAGAGCTCAGCAGCAGCATTCACTGTGTGTGTGTGTGTGTGTTTTTTTTTTAATCACATCTTGTAATGATGCGAAGAAGACTTCCAGACCTGTGCCAGAAAGTAGCAAGAAGTGAGGGGAAGTGTTCTGGTAGGAACCCTAATAGATGAAACTGTCTAAATAGTATTTATTAGAGGGATTTAAAAAATGTAACTTTACAATATTTCTTTATTATTAGGTTAACTAAGGAGAGCACAAATGAATGTAGAAGTCTGAGTTCTATTTTGCTGCCTTATGGTGACATCATCAGCCACAAACCTTAACTGTCTCCCTGAAAGCAGAGTCTAACACCCCTGCTAGAGATTATGGGGTCCATGCAGCTGTAACTTTTCCAAGCTACAGTTTCTCAGCAATGCCTTCTTTTTATAATGAAAATCTGGTCACTAGAACTGATAGCTACACTTCCAATCACCTGTTTAACAAATATCCCTTACTTCTGAAAATTCACTCTTTACGCCTCAGTTATCAAACACTTTAGAGCAGCTTAACCCAGGAAATGAAGGCTCTTGTTGAAAACATAGAGATTTACAAAGCCAGGACGTGATCAACCACATGGCATTCTGCCAAATGAGCAGTTAACAACCAGGGCCAGGAAAACAAGTGCTAATCACTAATCCCTGGGCTTACAAGAGGGGTTTAGACCCAAACCTAGCAATCCTCTGTGATGAACCAGAAAATTCCTAACCTATTGTAGCTGAAACCATGCTCCCTTTAAAAAAAGCATTAATCAAAATTTGTCTCAATATGTACAGAAAAAAAAACCCTGTAACATTATTTATATTTGAATCTAACAGACTGGAAATGTCCTTGACATCTTCTATATAACGTAAAATTGAACTTTGGATTTACTCATGATGTTTTTAATGGTCAATGTTTTTTATTTTCTTTTTTTCTTTCTTTCTTCTTTCTTTATTGAGACAGGGTCTGGCTCTGAAGTCAGGCTGGCATTGAACTCACTGTGTAGCCATGCTGGTCTTGAACTTGCAGTGATCCTCCTGCCTCAGCCTCCCAGTGCTGGGATTTCAGGCATGCACCACCACACATAGCTGTTTATTTTAAAAACGATTATTATTTCTATCCAGTTATTAGGAGCCTAATAAGGGAAGCAGCTTCTGTCAGTGGCTCAGAGATGAGGAGGTCACAGTTCTGCAGAGCTTCTGTCCTTTCCCTGTACTTATCACTTCCTGCTGGTCAGATGGCTAAGACGGAAGGAGAGACATGAAGAATAGGTTGGTTGAGATTTAGTTCAGCAGCATAAGCACCTGCCTTGCAAGTGTGCAGTTGTAAGTTCAATCCCTGGTACCAAAACAAAAACAAAAACAAAAACAGAAAGAATGGGTTGGGTAATGGTGGTGGGAAGAGGAGTTCTGATAAGAGTTGAGTTATGTCTGGGGCCTGGTGAGTCAGGAACTTTGGGTGGTGACATTGTGTGTGTCTTATAAGTGATCAGTGACAACAAACTGGACTGGAGGACAGAAGTCACAGTGGAGGAACAGTTGAGGGAAGAATAAGGCAGGAGGAGGTCTAAATCAAGAACCTAGGTAACAAAATCTTTTTATATCTGAGAAATTCTTGAGAGACAGAGAGACACAGAGAGAGAGAGAGAGAGTCTTGCTGAATCTCTTTGTTATTATGGTTTGGGTTTGTATGTCCCCCAAAGCCTCATGCAATTATGGGGAGTGAGCCTTTTGAAGGTGGCTGAATCTACCATTTGTGATTAGTTCATTGTCTAGCACTGGCTTGGTGGTGTGAGTGCAGCACCCACCCAACATACAATATAAGGGAGGAAATGAGGTGTGCTGTTCCTTTTTTTTGCTCTTGTTCTCTTTGGTACATGCTGCCAGCATGAACAGTTGCCCCTGTGTCATGCCATCCTGCCTTGGAGCCAGCTGATTATGGACCAAAATCTCCACAAACTGTGAACTAAAAAACACTTTCTTTCCTTAATTTTGGGCCAGCAATGAGAAAACAGTAACTGAGATTTGTGCCAGCAATGAGAAAACAGTAACTGAGAGACCCCTTGAAGAAATCTCCTTCTACCTAGTTCCAACTGGCAGAGGCTCTGATACAAAATTCTGCAGAGCTTCTTATCCAGGAGGATTATGTACACTTCTGGAGACTCCTGGGAATCAAACCACTGCAGCACCAAAAGGAGCTGTGTGGTAGGATAGGGCCCAGGAGAATTAAATTAGCACTGAAAGATAGAAAGATTTATTGTAGATAGGGATCAAAGTCCAAGAAAAGTAGTGGGATGTGATGGGAGAATACCAACAATGCCAAACTGAGGACTTCAAGTGGAAAGAATGGTGCCATGATGGTTGGTGAATTGATGAAATCAAATGAAAGATCTTTATCTCTCATATCATTATCTCAGCAAAAAACCTTGAACTTTCTCCTCACAAAAGAATCTTTGGGACCTTGTAGAGAACCTCAAAACTGAAATATTAAATCAGGTAAAGCAAGATATGAGTGGAATAATAAAAGAAATGCTAAGCATCTCTCAGGAAGATACAGACAGAAGAAGGAAGGAACACAAAAAAGAAGAGAAACATTCGATAAAGAATATAAAGAAAATATAAAATACATAAAGCAGATCCAAAGAGACTACCAGGAAATTAAAAACCCCATTGAGAGCTGGCAAAACACCTTAAAAGAAACTAAGGATAGACTATCAAAACTTGAAGACCAGTTTACAATGTGTGATCATGAAAGGAAAGATCTCTTAAAAATAACAAGGAAACAGGCAGTAATAATGCAAAGGCTAGAAGATGACAAAAGAATCTACAATTTAAGAATAAGAAATGTGAATGAAGATGCAGGAATACAAACAAGCAAATTACAAAGGCTATTCATGGAAATAATGAAGGAAAACTTCCCAAGCATGGGAAAAGAAAATGACATTCAGTTATGTGAGGCATACAGAACTCCAGCCACCTACAACCAAAACAGATCTACACCCAGACATATAATAATCAAAATACCAGAAATTCAATATAAAAAGAGAATATTAAAAGCTGTCAGAGAAAAGAAACAGATTATCTATAAAGGTAAGCCCATCAGGATCACAGCTGACTTCTCAACACAGACCATCAGATCAAGAAGAGCTTGGAGGAAAGTATTCCAAGCCCTGAAAGAAAATAACCTCCAGCCCAGATTGATGTACCCTGCAAAACTGTCACTAGAAATTAATGGAGAAACAAGATGCTTCCATGACAAAGACTCCACATTGGTGGAGTTTGTGACCACCAATCCAACCCTACAGAGAACACTGAAGGATATTCTAGAGAGAGAAAAAAAATACCAGAATTTTAGGAACATTGGCAGAAAGGCCTCAATGAGTGGGGCAGGCAGTAGAATGAAGGAGAAAAGTAGACAAACAAAGGTAGAAATGAGGCAGAGAAGGATAACTAGAATCTCTAACATAGATGGCCTTGATACACTATATTGTTAATAGTGCACCAGGATTTAAAACCCACATTACTCACACTAGTCTGCTTAGATGTATTATATTCTGTTCCAGTCTTTCTACCTGTACTAGATTTGAGGGCACAGATAGCTATCCCGAAAATAACAGGATATATTATGGTAATCATCCTTAATTTCCTATTAACTTAATCTAAAGCTCTGTAAAACCTACACTGTTTTATCATGACTGATCGTAATTGAATCTGGTCTGTTAGATTGCTGTTTTGTATTGATAGATTTTATTCACAGCTGTTAGGATTGATAGTATCAAGTCCGAGAGTATAGGCAACTGCATTAAGATGACAAGATTCACTAGAATATCCACTCTGGTTTGATTATTACCTGCCTTTGAAGTTTTATACTGTCTACAATGTTTTATTTTTACTAATATTGCTATGTACTGCTATATTCAATTATACTGCTATATTCAATTATGTCTGATGATAGAGACAATTCTATTTAAGTTAATAAGAGATAACACAGTAATCATTTTTTGTAGATCACCTTGTACTGTGGTTTTATATGACTTTTTGGTTTCATGTTTTTATAGGAATTTGTTTTGTTTTGTCTTGCTATGTTTTGTTTTTCCCTCTAATACAGAAAGGATAGAAATACATGTAGAGATTCATGCATGAGTAGCCATTTACACTCTCACTGTTCGACTATCTACTTTGTATGCTTTAATTTTGTAACTTGAACAACTATTTCTAAGAGGACAATATATAATTTATTAACTAGTGATTTCTTATTGTTTATCTGTTTTTTGAAATTCTGTATTGTCTCTACCCTTTACATGCTTTTGTTTCTCTTTAAATAATAAAAAAAAAGAGTAGATTCTCTAATTTCATCAAATCTTAGGTAGAAGGTTACCTGCTGGCCCCTTGTTCAGGCTGTCAACCCCCACAACCGCCTTGGCCACTGGCTCTTTGTCATCTCCTCAACCACCACCCAGGACAGATGATCATTACTTGGTGAATCAGCTCATTATTTTCCAAACAGGGATGATTTTTTTTTTTTTACAACTGTTCTTGACATGAAATTGTCATCTGTTTGCATGTAGCTTTTGGTTTCTGGTCCGTTTTACCCTCTTATGTCTCATAAACAGAGACTCCCACTTTCTCAGGTAAGGGTTCTTCCAATGTTTCAGTGCTTTCCTCAGGTTTCCACTAAAACTGTGTCTTGAGAGCTCCAACATCCCCAGCTCTTCAACCTCTGCTCAGTGGCATGGCTGTGAGACACCTCACCATGCTCGTTCCCATCTCAGTGGTTCATGCAAGCAGGAGGCACCCAGGGTTGGACACAGTGTTGTGGATAGAGACTGAGCAGTGGGACAGTTCTCTCTGTGGAGTTGGACACCACTGTTTCAACTACCATAGCCCAAGGCTGCATTCACTTTGTCTTGGTTACTTTTCTCTCATTGCTGGGACAAAATACCCCCCACCCAAAATGAAGGAAGGAAAGGCTTATTCAGCTCACTGTTTGTGGAGGTTTCAGTCCATAATCAGCTGGCTCCAAGGCAGGGTGGCAGGGCATTGGGGTGACACTTCAAGGCAGCAGCCAGTGGAAGCAGCCAGAGCAAAAGGGGTGGGGGAGCAAGCCTCTTTTCCTCTTATATTGTATGCAGGCCATGATCCCAACCCCCAGGGTAGATGTGGCACTCACAAAATCTCTGTGTCCTCCACTTGCATAGGATGAGGATATTTACAAAGTAAGGACCCTAGCTCCCTGCTGAGTCTCTTAGTTAAACTTCTCAAGTTGACCCAATGTATCAACCATAACACCTAATGAGGATATGACGCCTTATTCTCGGATTTTAGTGTACTACCACTCAGCTCTGTTTTCTTGTGGTTCTGTAACTGTCTGTACACAAAATTTATCTTGAATTCTCATTTTCTGATGTCTTGGGAAAAATTACACACCTCCTTCTGACCCTGGAAGATTTTCTCATTACTAAGTGCTGTGACTGCAGATTCTACTCCCCCAGCTGAAGTTCTGGCTCAGTTTAGTTTGGCAGTATTCACTGGGTCATTGTCATAGGTCTGGAATTGTATATGTGCCAAGATTGATGAGTGAACACAAATGAAATAGGATGTATATTACCCTAGAACAGCTTGCTGGATGGAGGGAGGGAATGTTCACAAACATTATGTGATACAGGATGAGCAATAATGACTACTAGACCAAACTGAAAGTTCAGAGATGGTGTCTCAGAAGTAGAAATGTCTTGAATGGTAAGAGTTGACAGGTGCTAGGAAGAATGTGAGAAGAAGACAGAACAGAAAGCATAAAGTCAAAGAGGCAGGCAATGCTGTAGTGCATGTGGGAAGCTTCAGGCCATTTAGCATTGGATAATGGGGACAGGGCATACGAAGTCACAAACATCTTACTCTTGAGCTAGTGTTTGACTCAGATGGCAAAAGGAACCCTTGAAATGTTTTAAAATGCATTGGGGAGCAGGGACAGGACTGGCTTCAGTAGAAAGGATAGATTTTAATGTGGCTAATTTAGAGGTAGGCAGATGGCTTGAGAATACATAGGAGTCTAAGGTGTAAGTTCAAGCAAGAGACACTGAGGGCTGCTATGGTTTAAA
The DNA here is from genome assembly GCA_004027455.1 of Hydrochoerus hydrochaeris. Classification (NCBI taxonomy): domain Eukaryota; kingdom Metazoa; phylum Chordata; class Mammalia; order Rodentia; family Hydrochaeridae; genus Hydrochoerus; species Hydrochoerus hydrochaeris. Next base: position 13,342 of record PVLA01017481.1, read on the forward strand.
CCTAAAATATCTCCCCAAATACTCAGGAGTTTAGTGGTTTGGCTTTTCGAAGGCAATTGGATCTCCAGGGCTCTAACTTCATTAAGTGGATTAGTCATGTCCCCATGATTTATTTTCTTCAACTAGACCCTACCTCCTGCTTCCATTAAATTATGGCACTTTGGGGAAGTGGTGGAAACAGGAGGTAGGGTCTAGTTGAAGAACGTAAATCATGGGGCATGACTTTGGGGACTTTGTCCCTGCTTTCTCCTTTTCTGGCTCTTTCCTTCTTACTCCACTTCCCGACTGCCATGAATTGAGCAGTTTTCCTGTGCCGTGTCCCTCATCCATGACATTTATGCTTTGGAGTCAGCTGACCTGGACTGAAATCATGAGCCAAAACAAACCTTTCCTCCTTTAAACTGTTTTTCTCAGTTATTTTGTCACAGCAACAGAAGGGTGACTAACAAAGGAGACTTAATTAAGACAGTGAAAATAGCATGAAACAGATTAATCAGTATAACATAAAACTGGCAGAACTTGACTGTGGAGACAGAACAATAACAAAAAATTCAGATTAACTTCAAGAGGTGTGGAGTGACAGGCAAGGAACCCGGCGACACAATTAGCTTGAGAGGGTGAAGACGATGTCTGGGGGAACCATGAGTTCAAGTTTGGACAAGTGAAATTTGAATTTTATATTGAATATTCAATATAATATCCAATAATTGGATTTATGAATCTGACTGTGGTAAGAGAAACCTGGCTAAAAGATGAGAGACTTCTGTTTCTCAGTGGGAGTTAAAACCATGAGCATAGAAAAACTGGTGTAATGCTTTGTGTCTAGATGTCCCCCAAAGCCTCATGTGGTCATAAGGCCTTTTCAGGGGTAAATGGATCTAGAGTATGTGATGCTGAAATTAAGGGTGTGTGATCAGTTTAGTGAACGGTTTGGCACTGCCCTAATCCCAGCAGTCTAGACAGAGTATAAAAGGGTGGAAGGACACTGCTAAAGTTGGTTGTTAAATTTGCTATCTTTCAACAGTTCTCTGCCCTGGAGCCAGCTGATTATAGATTGAAACCTCTATAAACTGTGACCTAAATATACCTTTGCTTCCTTAACTTTAGGCCTCAGGTATTTTGTCTCAGCAATGTGAAAAGTAACTAAGACAGCTGGTATAAGGAGAGTAAGTGAAGAAATAGCTACATCAGTACAACTTTGCCAAAGAGCTTTATCATTTAGCATCCATGAATATATCATAAGGCACCCCCCAGCTTCAGAACCAGGCCTATTGAAGTTAAAACAAACTGAGTGGAACAAGAGTCTGCTACTGTGTTCCTGTCAACTTAAAATCAGTAAAAAAGGGTTCATTCATTTCATCGCTTTTCAAAATGACCTTCTTTGAACATGAAGACATAAGGTACATACCCTAAAGTTCATCGGTCAGTAAAATGATGCTCCTTGTGTTGCTACAGCTTTTTAAGTTGTGCCAGTACCAGCATCCCCTTAGCTGAAAGGGAATGTCAACTCTCCCTAAAAACTCCTCAGATCTTACTCAAGGGTTTTTGTTTTATTTTGTTATTTTGTTGCTTAAATAACATTTTGGTTGAAACCTATACCAGTTTTTTGTGTGGTGCCCTCTCCTTTTTTTTTTTTTTCTTCAGTGCTGGGAATTGAACCCAGGGCTTAGGTGTGCTAGGCACTTGTTCTGTCTCTGAAGTTCACCCCCAACCCTCACTAAGGTGGGCGGGCCAAGCTTGAATTACCATCCTCTGCGGCAGCCTCTCAAGTAGCTAAGATTGCTGGCATGTACCACAGCACTGGCCTTTCACATGGTGCTCTAAGCAACCCCACCAGCACCCTCTAACTGGATTTCCTTCTTAACCCCCTTGTTTCTGGACATTCTGTGGGCTCTAACAGTGTCATGGATCCTACACCTAAGGTTTCAGGATCACTAGAGGGACTCATAGGACTTGGTACATAAAAAGTCATATAAGCAGGTTTAATGTAACATGAGATGCAAAAGATTAGAACCACCAGATAGATACTTTCCATATCTAATTCCTCAACTTTAGAAAATAATTAAAATAAAATCAAAACAGGGCAGTAATTAGGAATATAACACCATCATAATCACATTAAACATAAAAGATACCGCCAACATTTTAAGGTTATACAAGAACAATGCTAAACGTTTTTAAATATTCCACACAATTTTGTAATATTCCTTGTTTCACAAAAACCTTAGCCAAAAGAAAGGTTTCAATACCCATGTAAAGAGAAGCAGGTCGTAAAAGTACATATGCATACATTTGCTAATTCACTTAAAAAAATACCTTATTTTTGACCCCTATATTTTCCTTTGGGTAATTGTAACAAATGATAATTATATTCCACAGGTAATTTAGGATAATACTTCATGTAGAATTGATAGTATAGGGGAATTAATCTCGGTGGAAGACCTCCAAATGATATAGGGGAATAAAACTCCCAACCTACTATGTCCGCGAGCTTGTGTTCTCTAAAATTGAAGAATGAATTTTAGGAACAACAGAGGTGAAGAATAGAATATATTTATTGAGAGGAAGAAAGCTTCTGTCTGAAGAGTGACAGAAGGGGGTCCTGAGCGGGTTGCCCAGGACTCTGTCTTTTCCAAGGATTTTTATAGAGTAAGACTATGGGTTCAAATTGGGGGAAGACTGGGAACTCACAAGGCAGATGGGCAAGAGATGGGACATAACTTTAGTTAGCCAATAAGATCAATGGTTCAGGTAAAATTGATTACATTAGGGACAAATGGAAAAGCAAGTCAGGCAGAAAGCAGGCATTCTTGGAGTTATGACCTTAACCCTAGAGGGATGGGATAGTGGCTCCAGGGTGAGAGGGAACTAATTAGAATATCAGTCTTAAAATGTGGATTCAGACCACCAAGATGGCCAATCAGTGAGCAACAAAAAACAGAGCCTCCCAGGAGAAATAACTCATACGCCAAAAAAAAACACCCTGGAGAGACCCAGACAGAGGGAGATGGATCCTCTTGACACAGGAAGAAATTAAAACATAAAAAAGCTCGTCAAATACATTGGGACTACAACTGGAACACCTGGACACAGTGTTTTCGCTGTGACCCGCCAATTTTGCAGTGGACTGAATTTGCACCAGCCTGAATCCACCACAGCCGGCAGAGCTGCCCAAACTCATTCCCACCACAACTCACGGGAAGCAGAGCAGTGCTGAAGCTGGGGATTGGTGAGCCCGATGGAGAGTGAAGCCGGCAAAGGGACTTTCATTAATCCATGGTCAGTGCTGGGATTGGGACACCCCCACCATGGGAAGGGCACGATCAAATGGGTGACATGTTGGAATCTGGCAGGAGGAGCCTGAAATGGGAGCAACAGTGACTTCAGTTGGTTCCTTCCTCCCCCAAGCAGATTCATGGAATTTGCTTGGACTGGGCCATGCCCCTGGCTGGGACCCAATGAACCATCCCAAATCAATTCCCTGCACCTAGCAAGCACGAACCAGGGGAAGGCCTCTGCAGTTTGGTTGGCCCGGTGGGGAGGGGCAGGCTTAGGCAGCTGCTGCTTGCACCTCAGTGATAAGAGCAGTCAGGAGAGGGGGGAGGACACTCGCAAGCATGCTTCAGAGGAGGCATGGCCAACAGGAAAGGGGGCTGGGACCTGCAATGTGTCCTGTGTGGAGGAAGCCGGGACCATGACAGGGGAGAGAGGCAGGAAGAGGCCCCCAGCCCAGAACCCTGAGAGCACTGATCCAGGAGAGGGAAAAACAGGGAGACTGAGGGCAGCAAACATGCAACAGCAGGCATGGCTTCAATGGACATTAAAAGATATCTTCGGGACCTTGTAGAGGAGCTCAAAACTGAAATATTAAATCAGGTAAAGCAAGATATGAGTAGAGTAATACAAGCAATGCTCTCAGG
>PVLA01017482.1:0-17250 GCA_004027455.1 Hydrochoerus hydrochaeris
GTTTAATTGCTATTGTAAAAAAGAGAGTGCTCTAAGGGATATAACTGCATGTATGTTTGAGTGTGTAAAATAGATGACCATATTGCTGAATCTTTGTTGGATCTTTGAGCAGAACTGTTTGTAGTCTGACTGTTTGAATATTTACTATGTACCCTTTAACTTTGTAACTTGAACAACTACATCCAGGATGACAGTACATGATTTATAAATTACTGATTTCTTAGTGGGGCTTTTTCTTATTCTCCTTTTTCTTTGTTTCTTTTAGAATTCTGTATTGTTGCTACCCTTTTTCTGTTTTTTTTTCTTTTCTTTAAATAAAATTTTAAAAATGTATAATTGCTATTGTAAAAAAAGAGGAAATAGGAAGCGCTATAAAAGATATAGCTGCATGTAAGTTTAGATGTGTGAGATTGATGACCACATTTCTAGGTTCTTGTTGGATTGTTGAACAGATCTGTTTGCACTCTCACTGCTTTAGTGTCCACTTTGTGTGCTTTAATTCTGTAACTTGAATAACTATTTCTAAAAGAACAATATGTAATGTATCAACCAGTGATTTCTTACTGTTTATCTTCTTTTCTTGAAATTCTGTAATATTTCTACCTTTTTCCTGTTTTTTTTTCTCTTTAAATAAAAAATGTATAATTGCTATTGTAAAAAAGAGAAAATAGGAAGTGCTATAAAAGATATAACTGCATGTATATTTTTGTGTGCAGGTTTGTTACCCATATTTCTTAGTTTTTGTTTGATTGTTGAAAAGATCTGTTTGCTTGAGTGTCCATTTTGTGTGCTTTAATTTTGTAACTTGAACAACTATTTCAAAAAAGAGCAATATGTAATTTATCAACTAGTGATTTCTTACTGTTTATGTTTTTTTGAAATATTGTAGTATTTCTCTTTTTCTGTTTTATCCCTTTAAAAAAAAAGAAAAAAGAAAAGTATCATATACCACAACTAAAGGAGATTTATCCCTGGGTTGCTAAAAACAGTCCAATATATGCAAATCAATCAACTGTGGGACATTGCCATTTAATAGAATGAAAGATAAAATGATCTTACATTTATGAAAGATGATCCCAATCTTCTCAATAAATGCATAAAAAGCATTTGAAAAAATTCAGTAACTTGTCTTGATAAACTCTCTCAACAAAATATATATAGGAGGAACATAACTGAATACAGTATTGCTAAATATAAGAAACCCATAGCTAGCATCATACTCATCAGTGGAAAACTGAGAGCGTTTCCCCTAATACACAAAACAGACACCTATTTCTGTTACTGTTGTTCACAATAATACAGTACTGGATGTCCTAGCCAAGCAATCTTGCAAGAAAAAATAAGAGGCTTCTAAATTGAAATGGAAAAAGCAATTATTTGTAGATTATATAATCATAAATATAAAAAACTCTAAAAACCCATCCCCTGCAAAACTGTCAGAACTAGTTAACAAACTCATTAAAGTTGCAGGATAGAAAAATCAGCATACAAAATTAGTGATGTTTTCAAGCACCAACAATGAACAATCTGAAATAACAAGGAAATTATTCCATCTACATTAGTGAAAAGCATAAAACATTTAGAAACACTTAGGAATTAACCAAAAAAAGTGAAATACTTGTACACTGAAAATTACAGAACACAAATAAAGGAACTTTTAAAAATTAAGTTTATTGGTGCATTTTAGGTATATATAATGATCACATTCACTATAGAGAATTTGTACCTGTACATAATACAACTTGATTCTTTTTTTCCCCATCCTCTTACCCTCCCTTCAACTCCTTTTCCATTCCTTATTCACAAAGGCTTTGTTTCCATTTTTTCTTTCTTTTCTCATATTTTTCCTCCTTCTTCCTTTCCTTCTCCCTCTTCTCTAATTTCCCTTTCCATTTGAACATTTTCTTCCTATTTCACAATAGGAATACATTTTAGTCCTTATTTATATTTTTTAGTTTCTCACACCAGAGAAGTAATGCAGTATTTAAGAATGTGTGTCCGACTGATGTCACTTAAGAGTATGGCTTGAAGGTGCATCCATTTAGCTAGAAATGCCCCAGATTTATCCTTTATGGCAGACATAAATGAACAGAAGGATCTACTATATCCATAGATTGACAGAATTAGTGCTGCAAAGCAAAGATTTGAACATGTAACTTGAAACCTTAAAACTCTTAGCAGAAAACATAGCAGAAAAATCTTGGCCTCGGTTTTGGCAATAATTTTTTTTGATAAGACACTAAAGACAGGCAACAAAAGCAAAAATAGACAAGCATAATTATATTAAAGTGAAAACTTCTGCATAGCAAAGGGAAGAGTAAAATTAAAAGGCAACCTACATAATGCGAAAAATATTTGCAAACCACATATCTCAAAAGTAGTTATATAAGGAACTAATATAATTAATACTAAAAATACAAATGATCTGGGACAAATAAGCATTTCTCAAAAGAAGAAATGTAAATGGCAAACACAAATATGAACAGGAACACAACATTTCTGATCATCAGAGAAACACAAATGAAAAGCACAATGAGATAGTATCTCCCATGTATTGTGATGACTATTATCAAAAAGACAAAAAATAACAAGTGAGGATGTGGAGAAAAGGAAAACATTTGTACAGTGTTAATAAGAACACAAATCATTTCAGAAAACAGTACAGAGGTCCCTCAAACAATTAAAACTGGAATTACTATATAATCTAGCAATCCTATTTCTCAGTAACTATTTTAAGGAATTAAAATTAGGTTCCCAAAAAGATATCTGCATTTCCATGCTCACTGCAGTACCAGTATTCAGAGTGCCCAAATATGGAAGTAAGTGCAATGTCCATTCATGGATAAATGGGTAAAGAAATTGCTGTGTGTGTATGCTGAATATTATTCAGCCCTAAAAAATAGTTTTGTGCTTTTGCAACAGCACAGAGCTAAAAGACATCATGTTAAGGGAAATTAGAAAGACAGAAAGAGACACACTGCAGAGTTGCAGTTGCCAGGGGGTGAGAAAGGGGGAAATGTGGTATTGTTGGTCACAAGGTCCAAATTTTCAGTCATGCAAGATCATTTTTAGAGATCTAATATGCAGTAATAGAAAACAGCAACACTGCATTATATATTTTAAGTTTTCTAAGAAGATGCATCTTAAATAGAGTCTTCTCAACACATCCACCACACAGGTGATTACTATGCAAAGGTGATAATATGTTAATTAGCTAGACTGGTGGTCAGTTCATAATGTATACAACATTTCAAAACATCAACACCTTAAGTATGTACAGTTGTATACAGTCATACATCAGTACTCAGCTGTTTTGAAACTTACTGAGTTCAATATTGACTACGGTTTGATGCAAAAATTTTGTCCTGATACTCATCATTTGTTCGCTGCTTCATGAACAAGCTAGAATTTGCCTTGTGATTCATTACCCTTTCCAGCCAAAATAATTACCATAGATTGGTATTCACTGCTTTTAGTATTCATCACACCTTTTAGAACCAACTGATAAGGACCAAGGTACCACTGTATCCTAATATTTTAATAGACAATTAAAAAATTTAAAAATAGAAGTTCTTCTCTAAGGTTCCCTAGCATAGGATATGGCACAGCCATCTATCCACATTCTCTAGCATTAGATGTAGTATTTATTTTTGATATTTTTTCTCCCTGGTGTCACATACCAAATTCATTACCAGATACTTGGAACATTTCCTAAATATCATTCAACCACATCCATTGTTTTATTTCTACTACCATCGACTTAGTTCAAGTTAGCATTTCTCACTAGAAAGGCTGTATTTTAAAGAGTTGGACCATAGTCAGTATAAGTAGAGCGAGATAGCACAGGATTTACAGAGCTCAGCAAAAATTGAGACATGAACAGTCTTATACAGCATAATGAGGAGCAGGAAATTTGTTCCAAATGTGATGAGTGGGTAGCCAGTAAAGAATTTTATGGAAAACACAGACCCAGTCTGATCTGCAACATAAGAATATCACTTTGACTGTTAAGGAAATAATTGATTATAGGAGGGCAAGAGAAATGAGGGAACAAATTAGGAAGGTAATGAAACACTGGACTCTACAAAAGTGGTGGAGATAGAAATGAAGGGATGGATCTGAGACATCCTGGGATTGGATGAACCGAAAGCGTACTGTTAGAATGGATGGAGGATGAAGAATTAAGAAAGAGGAGAATTAAGAATTACTTCCAAATTTCAGATCAGAACACCTTGGCAACTGTCACTGCCAATTTCCATGTGAGAGAACACTAAAAAGATGAAAATACTTGGAAACTAAAAAAGACATGCTAAAATTGAGCTACTGTATCTGTAAGATCCTTATGCAGTGACTCCAAGCAACTAGATCTGTGAATTTAACCTAGATAAGAGGTCAGAATATTTTTTAAAACACAAAGTATATTAGCTTTCCTACTGCTGGAACACAATACCCCATACTCACAACTTCAAGGGGATCTGGTTTAATTTGTTTACCTGATTAAAGTTTTGAGGCAGGAGCATCATGGTAGAGTGCGGTGGGGCAAAGCTTCTTAGCTCATGGCAGCCAGGAAACAGCAGAGGAATAGCGCTAGAGAAAAGGGCCAGAGACCAGATAGAGAAACCAATGTTATGCCGCTATGAGCCGCCCAGATACACCTCTGAGAACCTGGGGTGCTAGTCAGGTTATCCAGAAATCCTATTTACTAAATCTGGGCTCCAAACTTGACATAGCACCAATACATCTCTATAGTCCTGGCAGCTCTTGAAACTCTCCAACTCTCATTAAGCTCAGAATTGGTGCTAGACCAGTTCTGGGGCTGGAGGCTGAGGAAAGGAAGACTGAAAGGTCTCAGGGCTAGGCACACAAATAGGTTTCTGTTTCTTCTCTGTGGTGCCCCTCTGCCATGCTACCCTGCCTTGAAGTCAGCCAACTGTGAACTAAAACCTCTATACAGACTGTGAACCAAATAAACTTCTCCTCCTTTAACTTTGGGTGTCAGGTGTTTTGTCTCAGCAACAAGAAAAAGTGACCAAGACAAGCTCCCTGAGAACAAAGATTGTGACTTTTTCTTTGTTCCTCTACTGAAAACGACTTGGTCCATAACTGGAGCTACGTCACATAAACATCACAGCACTGACTACTCACCAGTTCACACAGATGTTCCACCGCCTGTTGTAAATCAAGCCATGAAATTAGCATTATTTAAACATTTTCCTTTGGTTACTTTCTATCCCTAGAGAAGAAAGCTACTATGGACATCACAATATAACTTGGGGAGGACACTATTTCTTCAGAGGACACAGAGTTCTCGCCAGAGATCTTGATTTATGGGACACTGGGAGAATTTGATCACCATATATTTATAGCAGTAGCTAGAGTTAAGTGCATTCAAGGAAGTGCTACTGAAATGTGTTTCCTTCATTTCCTTGACAGCAAGAGGAAGCCATGAATGCTTTAAATCATGGGAAATATTTAGAATGTGATAGACAAATGGAAGTCGCATCTTCCTCAACCTGCAGAATAGCCAATATTTCACAAGGTTCACCAAGAGTTTGCGAGAAACTTTGATCTTTCTTCTTTCACTTCTAGAAGAATCCATTGAATGTTCTGTTTGTTTAGTGAGCTCTGGCAAGAACTCCTCACCAAAGAGCAAAATTGATACCAAATGGATTGTCACTGCTCAAAAATAGGTTCATTCTTCATACTTCTCTCATTGTTCAAGACCCTGAAAGGTATTTTAAAAGAACTTGGTCCCATCTTAATTCAGTTCTCCTTTAAAATGAAACGCAACTTCAGGCAATGTATACATCTAAGTATGTTTTTTCAAATATTGTTATCCTATTAATTTTTTCTTTCCCACATCAACTACTAATTCACACTTTAAACTACCTAGGATTTCTTTTTAAAATCCTTATAAAATATTTTTAAAGAAGTACTAAAATGATAATAGATTTATGAATGTTCATGAAAATTTATAATGAAGTAGTAGATGACATAAAAAAGCAACATTTTCCTTCAAACTTCTTCCCCATACTCCATCCCATTCCCAGGAGTAACTACTGTTAATAGTTGGAAGCATATCTTTTCAGGCCTTTTTATATATTCATAGGCATTTTATACATGAACTGGATCATCATAATATACCTTATTCACTAAAAGTGCCTCAGAGATTTTTCTACTTCAGCACACATAAAATCACTTCATTCTTTTCATCTCCACATTGTAATCCAAAGGACACATGTGCCACAATTTATTTAACCATTTCAGTTGGTTCTAACATTTCAGTTTTACAAGTCCTCGTCTTTAAACAACTTTAAATTAGTGCTTTTCCATATTTATTTTTGTCCACATATGTATCAGTATATGAGGGTTTTTTGTAGCTAAATTCCCTGAAATGGATTTTAAATCTTAATAGCCTCTGGCAAGTTGAACTCCAAAAAGGATATGTACCAATTTACAGTTCCATAAACTGTGTGTAAGAGTTCCCATTTTTTCCTGTCTCCATCTGATAGACATAAGATAGGCACCTCATTGTTGCTCTCAATCTACATATCTCCTCAGTTTATGCTTTTTTATTTCTTGTTGTGTTTGTAGGAGTTAGTATATCAGGTAATTGTATGACACAAAGAATGCTTTAGGATTTTTATTAGGAAGTTAAAACTTGCACATGTGTCTTTAGAATGTTCTCAACTTGAAATGTATGCCTGTTTTGGCTGTTCTGAATGGTTTTTTTACTCACTTCATTAGTTACTGTTAAAGTATAAAGTTCTTTTCCGATATGCATAAAATTCTTATATGTGGACACCTCCCTATACTCCCTTTATTAATTCTAATTATTTACAACTTCTGGTTCAGGGATTTTTTTGCTGTAAAACTAGCACATATATTAGTAATCATAGTTTTATCACTTTATTATTACTTTTTTAATCATTGCACTGACAACCACTTCCAAAACAAAAGTTGACTCCTTGCCTCATTCTTGTATTTAATGGCGATGTTTCTAATACTTCATTGTTAAATATATAATTGACTATATGTTTGTTGGTCTGTATGTTCAAGTTAACAAACCTTACTTCTATTCTTAGGTTACCACATATTTGTTTTCATGGGAATGGGTGATAGATTTTACCAAAGGCTTACTTTACATCCTTTGGATGATCTCATGGGGAAGAACACAGTGAATTACATCAAGAAGTTTCCTAATATTGAGAGCCCCTTATATTCCCTGGTATATGTTTGCATTGGCTTTTGACTCAATGCAGCTGTCAGTACAAGATGAACTTTAAAAGAAAGGAAACCTAGTGAAAATTCATCTTTTCCCCAAGCTTTGGAAAGCACACTCTCAGGACACAATAAAGAATCAGTCTTTAATAAGTTTGCCTGAGCTGCACTGACCCTGCTCCATGTTCTGGGCCTAATTTACTCCTAAATAGACTTCTCTAAGGGATAATGGGGAAATAATAAAGCACAGAGAACATGAGGCACTTTCAGGACCATGACTTTGAAATCCCAGACCTAGAAACATGTTGGACCATCTTACTCCCAATCATGTCTCTTCTCAGCATCACACTCCCAGCAGACTTAAAATCTGAACCTTTTAAAATCAAAATGTAAGTAATGGAACCTTTTAATTTCAAATTGTAATAAGTTCAGAGAAAATCCAAGGAAAGATGACCCTAGAATATGTCTTCTTAATACCAAGGAGATGAAGAAATCATAGGAGAGATGACCCTGGAATAACTTGCACTAAACTTGCCATATTTGGCAAATGAAGATATAGCCTGCCCCCATTCAATGTGAATTGTCTCACGCAATATCTAGCACACACTTATAATAAAAATGTATGTACTCCTCATCTAAAATTCAAATTTAACTGAATGTCCTGTATACCCTAGCTTGGACTCCAAGTTAACTTCTAATTTCTATCCTGGTCTCACTTCTTAGTAGCCATGTGATCCTAACATGCTACGGACAACTCTAAGCTCAGTATCATCAATGGTAAATTACTTTGAGTATTAAATGATGTGAAAGCATATAAAAGTAAGCCCAGGGAGATAATAAATGGTCAATGAACCTTAGACATTAAGTAGCAGTTACTATCTTCATCACTTTCTGATTGGTGGAACGAAACGCCCAACATCTGCCACTTGAAGAAGAGGTGTATTTTGGCTCACAGTTTTTAGAGGATTCAGCGTATTATGAGCTGGCTCCAAGATAGGAGGGGCATGGTGGAAGGGTCTGTGGAGGAAAGCTGCTCACCTCAATACAGCCAAGAAAAAGAGAGAAGAAAGAGAGCCAGGGAAGGAAGTGCACCCTTTCAGGTCACATCCCCGGAGATCTGCCTTGACCCTGGCCCCACCCTCTCACTGCACACTCAGCTGCTGACCTCAGTAATGGATGGATGAATCCACTGATGGGGATAGTGCCACCATGATCCAATCCCCTTCAAAAACCCTACCTCTGCGCACATGAAGCTTTTGGGGGACATTCTAGATCTAAGCCATAACAGTTAAACTAGGGAGCTGAGAGAATAAACTAAAGAATATTGGTCTAAGAGTAAAGGAGACATGTGTTTCACTCATAACTATGCTTTGAAGGAGCTATGTGCCCATAAGTAAGTCCCTTAACCTCCCTGTCTCAATTTTCTTATCTATTAAATAATGATGTTGAATAAAGTGGTCTCTTTTCCCTCTTAAAAGTCTCTGATTCCAGGACCCCCTATTGCTTGAATTTTGGAGAAATATATAAAAGCATTGTCAATTTCCCTCAAGTAAATTCTTTCCATGGAGCAGTAGATGATTAATACCTTACAAATACTACTGAGAGTAAAAATATGCTGAGTTGAGACTTTAGTAGCATTTGCTTTGAGGAATACAGGTGCTGTTGGTCATACTTATTCTCAGACAACAGGCCGTGTGGTTTCATGGTCTCACCTCAAGTTATAAATCAATTCCTGGAGCCTCCATCCAATCCAGCACCTCAAATATGAGTTACAGCATCTTCCACTTTAACCCAATAAGCAGTATGGTACTCTTATTGTCATGACAAGTGGTTTACAACAGTCAGAGGAATATTCTGCAGAGTTTCCAAAGAAACACAGACAATATGTCTTTCAAATTAAGCAAAGACCTTCCTGAACTTTTGTATGAGATTAACTGAGGACTAATTTTTTTGTTTTTCCTCCTATAAATCACTAAAAATCTTTTGATTTTACAGTGATTATTGTTACTGTTGTCCAATAGGCCAAGAAGAAGTGGCCAGGCAATATACAATTGGAGAGACATTTAGAACCATTTTCACAACTACAAACCACTTTCCCATCTATAGAAAAACCCACATGCTCACACTTCTGTACTGTATCATAATCAAAATTCCTAATTTTGAAAACCCCATGCTATTATTTTAATTGTGTAACTTTAGCACAGGAAGGAACCTTAACAGTTGAGTCTGACTCCCTCATCAGTTGAGGAAACTCAGTCCCAGAAGAGTTTTCAAGGCCAAAATCAGCAAAGTCATCTTTTCTGATGTTGTCTTTATTCCATAAATACTTAGGTCAACAGTATTTGAGTAAAATTATGATAAATAAAATAATGTGGAACCCTTTTAGAAGTAACAGAAAGGGTTTCTGCTATCATACTCTAGAAATCCATGAAACTTCTAGTGGCCATTTTATACTGGGAACTATACTAAGCCCTAGGCTGACAGAAATGAGTAAGATAAGGTCTCACCTTTGAGAACATATTTTTTCCTCCTTTTAGCTGAAGAATTGACAATTTGCTTGTCCATTTTACATCCACAGAAACCCTGTGACATGAATCCAATGGGTACTGTGTTATTAGGTACCAGCATTCAAGTGAAATAATTAGAAACATCTTTCCAAAGATATTTGACATTGTATTTCTGAAATCCCAGTTTGCTCTTTCAAGAATTACTCTTGACATTTTTTATACTTCATATTAATAGATATGTTTCCAGAAGCATGGCATAAGGGAAAACAATATGGGCTCTGTTAGTGAGCCTTCCACTGGGGTGAAAAAACATCTGACAAAATCATTGTAAAGGTTTATTCTGGTTCAGTTTCAGAAGGGTCGGTCCGTGATTTAGGCCTCATTATTTCTGACCATCCCAGTGAAGCAGTACATCATTGAGGAAAGGCATAGTAGACCAAAGCTGTTCCCCTCATGGTGACCAGAAAGCAGAGTATAAGGAAAAGGGTGGGGATAAGATTTGTCCTTTTGGGTTGGGGATTTAGCTCAGCAGTGTAAGCACCTAACTGGCAAGTGCAAGGTCATGAGTTCAATCCCCAGGTACCAAAAAAAGGTTTGTCCTACCGAGGCATGTTCCCAGTGACATATGCCTTCCAGATAGGCTCCTCCTCCTGCCATTTGCACACCTCCCAATAGACCATTCAATTATAAACCTATCAGTGGGTCAGAGCCCTCATAATCTAATCATTTCCCCAAAGCTACACCTCCAAGTCTTCACCACATAAGACTTTTGGGGGCATTTAAGTTTCAATATATAGCAGGTTCTGCTCCCAGACCTGTGGCTAACACATTAGATCACCCGGAATCAGTGAGTATGCTATAGTTCCTAGTTTACACATACAGTGAAAAGCTTAATCACAAGCTCCAAATCTCCATCAGTTATAAATTCCAACATCCTACTTCAAATACAGCATACACAATCAGCAGAAGGTGCCAAATTATTGTGAGCAGTCAGGGGAGTGTTAAGGAGAGCTGAGAATAGAACTAGCCAACCCTGAGACCACAAGTTGAGACACTAGAGATGTGATCTATAATTCTTTCCAATTCTAATCCCAGAAGTTAAATCCGATATTAGAACGATGCTCTCAAGTCTGAGCTACTGTCTTCACCTCTATTCAAGATTTCAGAAGTACTAGAGCCTTGTTGTGTAGAGAGAACACTCTTTGGACAACTAAATAACACTCTTACTTTTCACTTCAGCCCCTGCCAAAGCATGTTTAGCTACCCTATTCTATCCACTCTCCGGAGGTGGGATTTCTGAGGCTTTTTTCACAATTGCAAAGATTGACCTTGACCAAATGGGTGAATATGAGTCTTAAATAGCAGATAAAACTACCCAGGATTATAGCAAACAAACTATTTGGGAAAAGCACTATTTTATCCTTTGCATATTATTACAGGAAGGTTTGTGATTTTTTTTCAGGTTCCACACTGCCATAATAGCAAGCTCTTTTCATGTAATTTTACACAAACAGAAACAAAGTCCACTGCATCCATGGGCAGCTGACTCCACAAGACTGAAACAGCCACACTTCAAAATGGAGACTGGATTTGTTCCTGGCTCTGTTCAGATCAAAACTAGGAAATCCTGCCCATGGAGGGCCAATTTCATAGCTATCATAATAAATTTTATCATCAAAAAAAAAACTGGTCAGCATAGATTCTAGACCATTGATACTTACTGTCAAGAGGGAAAAGAAAAACCACCTGAATTTACAAATGTAAAGTGCTATGTAATGCCAGATGAATTCCTGATTGCAAGATTTATGATCATTTTTATTAGTTACTGGAATCAGAGGCAGAGGAACTAGCCAAGCACTACTCTTGAGAGAGAAATGGGTCAGATCCAGCCCAGCAATCAGGTAACTGTGTGGCTGAAAGTGTCACTTCACCTCATGAGCCTCAGTAGCATCCTCAGTTAAGAACTGGGCTATTTGATTTCCAAGGACACTCTCATCTACCCCACCCTAGTATCTCAGTCCCTCCTGTCTGTCTCTGTCTGTTTCTCTCTCTCTTTCTGTCTCTCTCCCTCTCTCTGTGTCTCTCTGTCTCTGTCTCTGTCTCTCTCTCCCACTCTCTCTTCCTCCCTCCCTCTATCCCTATTGGCTAGTAAATTACCTGCTTTTGGAAGATACATTAACTGCCTTAGGACACTAGGGTACAATTTAACACATTCCTGATGCAATAAATCAACAGTCCTCCTTTCTCTCTGCATTAACCTTGCATTTTTTACATCACTCCAGCCACAGAGGATCACAAAAGAACAGGTGCCTCCAGGGTTAACAGCAGGGCGAATCCTGGAGCCAGGACCCCGACATAGCTTCTCTCATAAGTTTTCCAGGTAAATAGGAATCATGGGCTGAGCCTTATTTATTTGAGAAGCAGAAACTGACTTTGGTCTCCTGTGAAGTAATGAAAAATTACCTAATACCCAAATGGGGAACAGGAAGTTATAGTTGCCTGAGATCTTTCTTGAGAGCTGGCCTCTCCCATTCTTTCATTCACTAATTCACTCACTCAGTCACTCATTCATCATTTCCTCTATGTTCAGATTAGTTAATTTTTAGAATACAATGCAAAATAAAAATGCCAGGAAGAAACAGAGAGAGAGACAAGCAGAGAGAGAGAGACAGAGAGATAAAGAGAGACAGAGATAGATACAGAGAGAGAGACAGAGAAAAGACTTTGTCCTAGTTACTTTCCTACACACTCATACAAAATGTCTGATACATACAACTTGAAGGAAGAAAGGTTTATTTGGGTTCACAGTTTCAGAAGTTTCAGACCATGATCAGCAGGCTCCAAGGCAGAAACAGTATAGTGGAAAGACCTGATATGAGGGAAACTACTAATATCATGGTAGCCAGGAAGCAGAGAGAATGAAAGACCAGGGAAGGTAAATGCAGCCTTCCAGGTCAGACGGCCCATAAACACTCCAATCACAACCAACTCCTAACAGAACATGTAACTCTGAATTCATCCCGGATTAATCTGATGAGTGCAGTGCCCCTCTGATCCAATCACCTTCCAAAAACCCCTCTGTCCCCAGCACATGAGGACTTTGGGGACATTCTAGATCTAAAATGTAATACTCCCCATTAAAAGTTCTAAAAGATAAAATACTTCTCCCACAGTCATTCTCTTGACCTGCCTGGTCTGGTTGGATTCCCCCTACTTTACATCCTATTTCTTCACAGGGAAATTAACGCTTAAATATAAAAAGAAAGCTTCCCACATCACAAAGAAAATCTCTAATCACTAGAGACCTTGAAGCATGAGTGAGGAAACTGAGATACACATTCTTTCTCCAGCAATCCTCAGCCAACCATACCATTTTGCTCTGGACTAAAAAAATTTCTCTCTGCAGTGTACAGACCACAAAGACCAACAGTAGACTCCATTATTATCACTTCATTATCATCACTCTTTTGTGGCTCTTTGGTGAAGCCTGAGTTAACACATGTAAAATACAGAGAACACTGCCTGGCAATCACTGTGCCCTATAAAAAGGGAACTATTACCAGTGTTCTCAATATCCCTACTATAATTTATGGGCCTTCTGTGAAGCAAATGTATCATGCCCAAAGCCATTCAAGAGAGAAAATCAGATATTTTGAGTAATATTATTCTGTTACATGTATTGTCTCATTTAACATTCAAAAAATTAAAGGATAAAAAATGTTAAAGAGTAGAATGGTCAATACCATAAGCATCTAATCCTACATCCTAGGGCTAGTATGAGAACTAAATGAGATTAAACACGAAGTTGTATCAGTCAGCTTTCCTGCTATTGGAGCACAATGCTTGACACTCAGGATTAATCTGGATCAGTTTCAAAAGTTTCAGTCCATGATCAGCTGGCTTCAAGGTGGAAAGATGCGGCAAAGCAAAGCTGATTAGTTCATGGTAATCCGGAAGCAAAGCAGGAAGCAGAACCAAAGAGAAAGCAGCAAGGGACTAAATACAGTGACCAATGTCACTCCTCTCTGACCCACTCAGACACATTCAGGAGTGTGCTTTACTCTAGGTGTTTCTTAATCCAGTCCAGTTGGCGTGTCAGGATTAAGTCTCAGGAGTCAGTACTCATTGCTTGCAGATTCCACATTTGCAAGTTTACCTACTCTTTATAACTTATATGTTACCCCAAAATCAATACCTGGGCATTTCAGCAGTCCTCAGTAGGTATACTAAAATGGTGACAATGCAAACCACCTAGAAAACACATTCTCAAACAAGGCCATATGCAAATTTTTTATTCAGTTCTCAGAGTGAAAATGATGCCCTTTTCATGGAGTTTTCAGTACCATAATCTCACTTGTGTGTGTGTGTGTGTGTGTGTGTGTGCACTTTTTGTTGATGACTTTGCTGTTTACAATGCCCCCAAGCACAGTGCTGAATTGTTATCTGATATTTTTTTAAGCACAAGATGTGCCTTCACGTAGATTAAAGAATCTCTACTCGGCATGACCTGTGGTGCTGTTGGCTGTAAATTCAACACTGGTGAGTCAACAATATGTTCTAACTACAGGTGCCTTTAAACAGAAACACAAAACAAGTCTGTACTGATTGGCTGATAAAAATACTGTGACAAGCAACATACAAGGACCTAAGTCTGGTGTTTTCCTTTGTAATAACTGTACAGTGTCTACTAATTCAGTGTTCCTGGCAACTCACATAAAAATGTGTATATGTGTACCTGACAAGTATTAGACAATCAGCAGATAATCAACACAACTGTCACTAACCTCATTTAAAATATGAAAAGCTAAGCTCAACTATTTCAAAGGAAGAGACATGATAGCTACTGTTAATACCCAATTGTCTTGTTGTGAAGTGCTGTGTTGCTTACATTGTTCTGTTCTGATCTGCTCAGATCTGTCTTTTGTTTTATTCTCTTTAAAATAAAAAAATATGAAAATGGGGCTTTAATAATGTTAAATACCATCGTGGCCCTGCCGAGAGCGGGGGTTGCTGAGCTCCAGACCCTCCGCTGGAGGAGGCACTGAGACGGGGAGTGGAAAGAGCCAGTAGAGCTGCTCGAACTTTGGTGAGTGATGGGAACTGGAATCCCCAAACCGGGAGGACTGGCTGGGCGACATTTTGGAGTTGGGCAGGGCTGGCTTGAATCAAAACCCAAGGCAGTGTCTGCTGATGACTCCTAGTCCAAAGCAGATTGGTGGGATCTGCTCAGGAAGGGCCACGCCCCTGGTTGAAACCCAATAGCCAGGGACGAGGCTTTTCTGGGCCAGTGGCATCCCCATGGAACACACAAACTTGTTGAAGCATAAATTGGTTGACTGGCATAGGGGGAGGAGCCAGCTCTCAGCATGCAACTCCCAGATCCGCAGCAGACTGGGGGGCGGTACTTCCCTAGCAAGTGCATTGCAGAAAAACTGTAAGCAATAGGAAAGGCCCAGAGACCTCCACCACCCAACTGCCTGAAGGGGGCCAGAAACATGACAAGACAAAGAGCAAAAGGTCCCCAACTGTGGAACCAGGGAAAGTGAGTCCAACAGAGGTAAATGGAAAGGAGGTTGAGAGCAGCAAACCTGTAATGTCAGAGACAGCCTCATCGGAAATAAAGAAATACATCCATGAACTCATCATTGAATTTAAATCTGAAATTCTAACTCAAGTGAAGCAAGATATAAGAAGATTAATAAAAGAAGTCCTAGGTAATCCTCAAGCAGGCACAAATGAAAGAATAGAGGAACCCAGAGAAAGGAGAGAAGCCTTTGATGAAGAATATAAACAAAATCTAGAATATATGAAACAGATCCAAAGAGAATATCAGGAAATTAGAAACTCCATTGAAAGCTGGCAAAACCTTTTAACAGAAACTAAAGACAAACTTTCAAAACTTGAAGATAGATTTGCAAAGTATGATCATGAAAGGAAGGATCTCTTAAAAATAAGAAGGAACCAGGAAGCAATGATACAAAGGCTAGAAGATGACAAGAGGATTTATAACCTAAGAATAAAATATGTGAATGAAGATGCAGCAACAAATAAAATGAAATAAAAAAGTCTATTCACAGAAATAATTAAGGAAAACTTCCCAAACATAGGTAACAGAAGTGAAGTTCAGATAAATGAGGCATACAGAACTTCAGCCAGCTACAACCAAAACAGATCTACACCCAGACATATAATAATCAGGATCCCAGAAATCCATCACAAGAACAGAATATTAAAAGCAGTCAGAGAAAAGAAACAGATTACCTATAAAGGAAAGCTCATCAAAATCATAGCGGACTTCTCAATGCAAACCATCAAATTAAGAAGAGCTTGGAGTGAAATCTTCCAAGCCCTGAAAGAAAATAACCTCCAACCCAGAATGATGTACCCTGCAAAACTGTCTCTCAAAATTAATGGAGGGACAAGATATTTCCACGACAAAGAGGAACTGGGGGAGTTTGTGACCACCAATCCAACCCTGCAAAGAATACTGAAGGACATTCGAGAGAGAGAGAAGAAAATCACCAGGGTTCCAGGAAGGCCTCAAAGAAAGGGGCAGACAGTGGAATGAAGGAGAAAAGTAAACAAATAACAACAGAAAAATAGCATGGCAGAGATAAGACAGAGAAAATTGGTTATATCACTGTTTTATCTTGACTGATTTTATTTGAATCTGGTATGCTTGAGAGTGTTGAGTCTGAGAGTAGGGGCAAATACTCTGAAGATGACAGGATTCAATAAGATACCCATTCTGGTTTGATTGTTAACTGCCTTTGAAGTCCTATAATGTCTCCAATGTTTAGATTTTATTAATAGTGTAAAGCAATGCTAAGTTTATATTATATTTGATGATATAGATAATTTTATTGAAAATAACAAGAGACATCATAGTGACTACCGTAGATCACCTAGTGTTGTGTTTTTGTATGTTCTTTTCATTTCGTGTTTCTCTAGGAATTTGTATTGCTGACTTGTTTTGATTTGTTTCTCCCTCTAATACAGAAAGGCTAGGCATATGTGTAGAGACTTATACATGTGTAGAACTTGTAAGTACTTTACAAGAATGGATTATAGTTATTGTAAAGAAAAAAAGGAAAAGAGTATTCTAAAGGATATAACTGCATGTATGTTTGAGTGTGTGGAATTAATAACCATGTTGCTAAAGTTTTAGTTGGATGGATGAGCAAAACTGACTGCAGTCTCACTGTCTGAATGTCCACTTTGTGGACTTTACTTTTGTAACTTGAACAACTGCATCTAAGAGGAAATTATGTAATTATCAACTAGTGATTTTTTACTGTTTACTATTTTTTTCTGTTTTGTTTTGTTTTTGAGATTTTGTATTGTTTCTACCCTCTTTCTGTTTCAAAATTTTTTCTTTCAATAAAAAATTTTTTTAAAAAGCAAGAGGAGGAAAAGAAAGTGCTCTAAAATAGGTAACTGTATGTATACTTAAGTGTGTAGGATTGATAACCATGTTACTAAGTTTTTGTTGGATTGGTGAACAGAACTGTTTGCAGCCTCA
>PVLA01017483.1:0-17244 GCA_004027455.1 Hydrochoerus hydrochaeris
CCCTACATTCTATTAATTATTCTTTACAACAGAACTCTTGACAGTCTTTTCTAAAGGCTCCCACAGCATATGTAAACTCTTCTTCATGTTGTTCTATGTACCAACTGTCTTAGTTCTCTCTACCCTTAGCTGTTTAGTTAAACATGAGATCCCTGTGGGTCAAGGCCCTCATCTCCCTTACAGTGACACAGCCATGGCCCTCCCCACACTGCTCTGTAATTTCCCAAATATGATTCAATCCTCAGGCTTTATATTTCTCATGCTTCTTATTCTTTCCAGCTCAGCTCCTGGACCAGAGACAGCCCTGCCTACTCACAATTTTAACTTTTACCCTTTCAGATGGGGGAATAATCACCTCCCATAACTTCACTCCACCCTGATCCTGATGAAATGACACTCTTCCTGAGATTCTACCTCACCACGGCCCTGATGGAACAGCGTACTAAAGTCAAAGGCACCTTTCCTTCTACCTCCCCTGAGTCCTTAAATACGACAGTGGCCTCCTCCTCTCAGCACCTTGTCTCTGTGTTTCCAGTCTAAGATGCGGACACTCACCAATGATGAAAGTGTCCTGACTGAATCACCTGGTACCAGCTTGTACACGGGCATCAACCATCATCCCGTTAACCTTCATAAACCCCAGTACAGCGCCCCCTTTCAGCAGAAAGCAGTAAGAAAGAGACTTCACCCTTTTCCTAACAATAAAAACACGGGAATGAAAGGATTTTGCCCTAGAATAAGTTACATGATATTAGGGCCGTGGGAGCTGGAACCAAAAAGGATGTTTACCTTGGGGTCACTTCCTCCTTCCCCTATGACAACTTCCTTTTTCCTTTCCCAGTGGTGCAAAAAAGGTCCCAATCAGCCCCTTGCATGCCATCTATGCCCGCCCTAAACACCACCCACGTTCAGAGGTTATATATATTTATATATATATATATCTAACACCCCACGTTCTGCTCAAAGAAAGCCAGGTTGCCTGTACTCATGGGCTTATCTCCATGTCCTTGTCTCCATGTTTTCTCTCTTATTGTGCCAAAAACTCAACACTTACATTGCAAGTGAACCCACGATCTGGCTCCTTCTCCATCTGGTCTAACTCTGGCAGCCTCTAAACGATCCCTGTGCCTGGCACCCAGTGCTCCATCCTCAGCACAGCAGGCCTGGAAGCGGTGGTGAGGTCACTCACTCATAAAGCTCCTGCACTGGCTCCCTGTGTCCCTCAGAATAAACCCAGAGTCTGTGCCATGTCGAGTGAACCACGTTGTGTCTCCAATTATGCTTTTAAAAATCTGACAGAAACAAGCAACCATCAACAAGTTCATAATTAGTGAAAATATTATATAATAATTATAAAAAATTAAGAAATTTTCAAAAAAAGGGAAATTGAGAAAATTCATTATGAGCAGAGTTGTTCTAACAGGAATAAAAAGGAAGTTTGTTGAAGCTGAAGGGAAAAATACCGAGGAAATACTACAACTTCAAGAATAAAAGAAGAGCAGGGTGTGGTGGCTCACACCTGTAATCCCAGCACTCCAGAGGCTGAGGCAGGAGGATTGTTGTGAGTTCGAGACCAGCCTGGGCTACAAAGTGAGCTCAGGCCCAGCCTGAATTGCATAAAGACCCTGTCTCAAAAAGAAAAAAAAGATAAAAGAAGAAGGCCTGGGTGTGTAGTTCAGTGGCAGAAGCGCCTCCCTGGCAAGAGAGAGGTCCTGAGTTCCATACCTGGTACCAAAAAAAGTACAAGAATAATGGAAGAACAAAATAAATAACAAATATAAAATGTGAGAGATTGTTATAATTGTTTTTTAAGTAAATCATTGTTGAGGTAGAATTGTTGCATGAAAACTACTCATGTTTGATAGATGCACCTTGACGATCTTGTAATTTCACTCACCCTTGTAACCACCATCACAGCAACAAAATGGACAACATCTACCACCTCTATGAATTTCCTGTTTCTTTTTTTTCATTTTTATTTGTTTTTGGTGCTACTGTTGTAAGGACAGTTAACCTGCTATCTTTTTAAACAGCATTTTAGTGCTTTACTTGACTTATTTATTTACTTACTTGACTTATTTAAAATGCACACAAGTATTGAAATCAATGGGTATAACATTGCCTGATGAAGTTTTCAGAATCTGAGTGTGGAAGACAACTGATAAGTATAACATAGAGAACAGAGGGAAGATACCAGCCCAGTTGCACTTATTTTTCTTAAAGTAGCCAAGTGATACTAAATAGAACATGAAATTTCAGACTGTAGGTACAATGTAAACCTTAGAAAAACCATTAAAAGCATAACATAGAAATAAAAAATTGCATATCCTAATGTAAAAAAAGGGGGTAAATGAAGAAAAACTGGTGGAAAAATGGGGAGAACAGAAACAAGAGTTAGTGAGGAAGCTTTGGAAGAATATGTAGTTACATTTTTAAAAAGGGCACTGGATTTTTATTTGCCTGATGACAAGTGTTCATTATTGAAAATAAAATCCCCTATATTATACCATCCAATAGAAACCTATGCTAAACTTCTATGTACAGGTCATTTTATGGACAAACTTGTGCTCAGCTCTGTTAGCATAACCCGCTGTGTTATCTTCTACAGATGAGCTTCCGCCATCTGCTTCCAACAGCACAGTGAGCCACAAGTGTACACTTGACCAAATGCAGACTCTGTAACAAGCCCTGCTGGGAACCTGGACATCCACTTGTAGAAGACTGAAACGCTGTGTCTCAGCTGCACAAAGCTCAAAGATCTGGGCTTCTAGGTCTCAAACTTTGAAACAGCTAGGATAAAACAGGGGAACACTTGAAGCCAAAGGCACTGACAGTGACTTCCTGAATAAGATACTAACAGCACTGAAAATAATTACAAGAATCAACAAATACTGTCCACATTTTAAATCACATTTTAAAATATCTGCACAGCAAAGAAAGCTAACAGAGTGAAGATACCACCTACAGAATAGAGGAAAATCATTACCACCTATTGTTCCAGTGCAAGATTTACATCTAGAATATATAAAGAACTCAGGATTTTAACATAAAAAATAGCTCCATAAATAAATGAGAAAAAGTGTTCAACAAATATCTGTAAAAGATAGAAGTACAAATGGGAAGTAGGAGCACAAAAAAATGTTCAACATCTTTGACAGATAAAGAAACACAAATAGAAAGTGTGGATGTTCCACCTCAATGCCACCAGCATGTGTCTCATCAAGAATCAAATAGCAATAGATGCTGGTGAAGGTGCACGGTTCCTGCTGAGAGTACAAGTTAATACTGCCACCACGGAAGTCAGTATGAAGTTCCTCAGAGCATTAAAAATAGGGCTCCCCTGGGTGCAGCAATACTGCTCCCTGGCACATACCTGAGGGAAGTGAAGTCACGAGGTGTAAGGGTGTGTGCACAGCCATGGTGAGGGCAGCACAGCTCACATAGTTCACAGTGGTCAGTATATGGAACCCGCATCAGTCCCCATCAACAGGTGACAAGAGGAACTGTGACATTGTATATACAGTGGAGCAGTACTAAGTCCTGAGGAAGAATGAAATTCTGTCATTTTCAGGAAAATGAGTGAACTGGAGACCATTAATTTTTAAAATTTATTTTAAAGAGGGTAAAATTAAATATATTAAAACAGAACAAACATCACTGGACAACAATACCAGAGACATGGATTTTAAAGCAAGACCATTGCAGATCTGCACTGTCTAATGTACTGTCTCTTGTTGTCTTCCAAATAGTCATCTGTATCTTCACACACAGTGAATTCATACAAAACATAATAGCATCAAACTGATCAGAACAGGAAAGTGAAGGCATTTTAGGTCTTCAAGACCAGACAATAGGAAAATCAGCAATGGCTGCCATAATGTCTCTAATTCTCTTCAAAATAGCTGTCCCAACTTCACGTATGTTGAAATTAAACAAAACAAAGCAGACTACTATCACTTTGAACAATGAATACCAGTTTTGCTATATTTCATAACATGATACTATAGAATTAGCACTGGGTACATTAGTGTTTCTTTTTCCTCAATGTCTCTGTTCATTTCATCTTGCAATGTATAATCAATTTTGGGAAACTGTCTAGAAGTTCTATGCATGCATCGATACATGTACACCTATCCTTTCTGCATTAAAGGAAAAAAATCAAAACAAGACAAAAAACAAATTCCTAGAAAAACATGAAATGAAAAAGACATATAAAATCACAATACTAGGTGACCTACAGTAGTTATTATAATGGCTCTTTTATTTTGAATGTAATTTTCTATATCATCAGGCATAGTATAATTGAACATAGCAGTACATAGCAACATTACTGAAAACAAAACATTGGAGACATTATAGGACTTCAAAAACAGTTAATAATCAAACCAGAATGAGTATCCTAGTGAATCTTGTCATCTTCAGAGTAGTTGTCTTTAATCTCAGACTTGATACTATCAAGCATTCCAGATTGGAATAAAATCAGTCATGACAAAGCAGCAATCTAACAAACCAGATTCAAATAAGATCAGTCATAGTAAGACAGTGTAAATAGTACAGGGCTTCAGATTAATTTAAAAGGAAATTAAGGAGAGATACCATAGTATATCCCACTATTTTGGGAATAGCTGTTTGTACCCTCAAATCTAATACTAGTAGACAGACTGGAACAGACTAAAATCAAACTAAACAGAGTGATAAGAGTAATGTGGATTTTGAATCCTGATATACTATTAACAATGTCCTCTGCCTTCCTTTTTTTGACAATTCCTCCGCTTTAACTTTCACAGGGTACTTTGTACATTTTGGGACCCACTAACTCTTTTAGTTTTTAGATTTAGGGGGTCAACCCACAATCTACCTAAGTGGTTCTAAGTTGATCTTGAGTTGTATTCATTTACCTACAAAAGCATCAAGGTTTTCCTTCTTTATAGCTGAGTAGTTCTCAAATGCACAAAAGTGGGTTTCCAACCTATCTGCAGCTGCTGGATGAGCTGTCCCTATTTCTCTCTGGTTCCCTGTCACATAGACCATTGTTTTCTCACCTTTGACTTTTGGTTCATAAGCCCTCTTTCAAGTTGATTATATTTCCTATACAGAGCAACTCAATGGACCCTATCTCCTGATCTACTCTGCCTGTGTTTCTTTTTGTTAGTGTATCAAGGCCAGCTGTGTTAGAGATTATAGCCAATCTTCTCTGCCTCATCTCTGATATTCTATTTTTCTGCCATTGGTTGTAGACCTTTCTCCTTCATTCCACTGTCTGCCCCATTTATTAAAGCCTCTCTGCCACTGTTCCTGGTGTTTTTTTTCTCTCTTTCAGTATTTTTTGTAGGGTTGGATTAGCGGTCACAACTCCCCCAGTTCTTCTTTGCCATGGAAGCATTTTGTTTCTCCATTAATTTTGAGAGACAGTTTTGCAGGGTACATCAATCTGGGTTGGAGGTCATTTTCTTTCAGGGCTTAGAGTACTTCACTCCAAGATCTTCTTGATTTGATGGTTTGTATCAAGAAGTCTGTCATGATTTTGATGGGTTTTCCTTTATAGGTGATCTGTTTCTTTTCTCTGACAGCTTTTACTATTCTGTTCTTGTGATGGATTTCTGGGATCTTGATTATTATATGTCTGGGTGTAGCTCTGTTTTGGTTGTAGCTGGCTGGAGTTCTTTTTGCCTCATATATCTGAATATCATTTCCTTTTCCTATGCTTGGGAAATTTTCTTTAATTATTTCTGTGAGTAGCCTTTGTATTTCACTTGTGTTTATCCTAGCTTCTTCATTCACTTTTTTTATTCTTAAGTTATAGATACTCTTGTCATCTTCTAGCATTTGTATTGTTATTTCTAATTCCTTGTTATTTTTAAGAGATCTTTCCTTTCATGATCACATGTTGTAAACCTGTCTTCAAGGTTTGATAGTCTAGCTTTAGTTTCTGTCAAGCAGTTTTTCCAGCTTTCAGTGGAGTTTTTATTTCCTGGTAATCTCTTTGAATCTGTCTCATATTTTCTAGATTTTTTTTATATTCTTCATTGAGGGTTTCTTTCCTTTTCTGTGTAACCCCATTCTTCCCTCTATGCCTTCTTGAGAGGTGCTTAGCATTTCTTTTCTTAATCTTCTTATATCTTGCTTCACTTGAATTAGAATTTCAGTTTTGAGTTCATCTATGATGTCACAAACATATTTCTTCATGTCAGCTGATTCTGTGTCCAGTATTGCATGTTTGCTGCCCTTGATCTCTTCTGTATTTACCATTCCTGGACCCATATTCCCTGGGTTGGCAGATGAAGGCTTTTTATTTCTTTCTCTTGTCATGTTAACTGTTTCTTTCAGACAGGTGTATGGTGTAGGTCTCAGGCCCTTTCCATATTGCATATGATTTTTCTGAAGCATGCTGGCTAGGGGATTGCTGCCCTCTCCAGTTTGCTTTTGACCTGTGAGGGGCACATAGGGGTGATGTAGGCTGGCCCCTCCCCTCTGAGCCAGTCAGCCAGTGAGTGCCTTCACCACATTAGTCTGTGTCATGTGGATGTAGCAGGTTTGGTACAGTCATCCTTGGCTATTGGGTCCCAACCAGGGTCATGACCCAGCCCAAGCAGATCCCACCAGTCTGCTTTGGGGCAGAGTGGCTGACTGATGCCACTGCAGTTCCAGGTTCAGGCCCTTCCTGCCCAAATCTAATATGTCATCCAGTCTGTCACCAGGCCCATGGGAGGGCCAAATTCTGAGCACTCACCACAGGTTAATGCAGCTCTCTGTGCCAGTTCCATTCTCCATTGTGACACGTCCACCCTCCAAGGGCCTCAGGCTCACCAAGCCCTGATTTCAGTGTGACTGTGACTTCACATGACCTCGAGTCATATTATTCCAAGGAGCCCAGCACAGCATGGGACCAGCTCCAGTGAGAGCACATCTGGCTCCAACCTTTGGTCCACGTTTTTCTTTTCTTTCTTTGTTTTTTTCTCTTCTCTTTTTCTTTTTCCTTAGTTCCTTCCTAGGTGGTGAGAATCCCTCTACTTTTTCAACCAGTCTTCTCCATGATGGTAAATTCTAGCATCTGAGTTGTTTTTCTCAGAAAGCTTCTGTACCTTGTGACTTATCAGTCTGCCATCTTCTTGTCTAGGAATCCCCTTCTGAGACCATCATTTTGAATGAAATAAGATAGATACAGAAAGACCAGTGTCAAATATTCTAATATGTAGAATCTTAAAAAATAACAAGAAAGTAGAAGAGAATTTATTTTTATTACTCAGGAGAAAAGAAATAATAGGAACAAGTGTGAGAGCCAGTAATAAGGGATACGGATACAAGTACAGAAGATAATATATGTTATAGCTCCCCAAAATGTAAAACTTGTGAGGAAAGGGAGGCAATGGGTGAAGGAGGAATTAAAATGATTATATGTGTGTGTATGAATTTTTCAAAATGAACCTATTAATGAGATTTTTTGAAGAAAAAACAAAGACTGTTTTCTCAGAAATCTTTACGTATTACTCCCAGATTGCAAAACAATGGAGCAGTGATTAACAGTAACTCAGATTTACCTCATGTGGCGTTGCAAAGAGGCTCATCGCCAGCGACCCTCACCGTTTCTTGGAAACACCTTTGTTTCTCCCACTGGGCTGTCTTGCATATTTCTTGAAAATTAATTGAACATGTATGTATATCTGCATCTATTTTTGTAGCACATATTTTTCTACTTTGATACAATACCTACTTAACTTACATTTCTTATGTTCACAAATATCAAACTCTTTGGTGAACTGTACTTTACAATAAGTTTATAGGTTGAATTCTCCAATGTTGCTCAGTTTGGATTATTTGAACATCTCTTATATTCCATATAATTATGGAATATTTAATTCATAGGAAGAATTATAATTTTAATTGATAGCTCACTGAATTTATGTAAGAATTTAGGAAGTTAAAAGCTATTGAATCTTTTCATTCATAAACATAGCATATATATCCATTTATTAAACTTTCTTCAATTTCTATAAGAAGTATTTTGTACTTTTTGGAACAGATGTCTTAAAAATATTTAATAATATAAAAAGGCATATATATGAGAAAAAAGACATATATATATGAGCTCTTAAAGCTCAATAAAACATTGAATTTTAAATTGAACAAAATATTTGAGCATAGTTTTCAAAAAGAAAATTTGAGAACATGAAAAGCTGCTCTTCCTCAGGGTCCAAAAAAACACGGCCCATGAGCCAGATGCAGTCATGTGTCTGTTTTATGAAGTTCAATTAAAGCAGTGTCATTTGTTAATCAAGGATGTGTCACACGCTTCAGTGGCAGAAATGAGAAGTTGCAATAGAGAATGAATGACTGTCAAAGCCCAAATTTTGGTATTATTTGACTCTCTCTAGACAAAGTTTGTTGATACATGTTTTATATCACATTCATCAGAAAAATGCAAATAAAAACCACAGTAAGATATCACCCCAGAACTATTATGTACAAAGGTAAAAAAACTGACTGAAAACAAAGGTGGCTCTCTGGGGTCCCAGCTCTGTGACTCAGAGCTGTGTGAGGCTCTGCATCCCAGTGCGGAGGTCTCACCCCGACCTGACCCGGGTGAGGGAGGCCGGACACGGGGTCAGGCGGAAGCTCAGCCCCAGGCCCAGAGGCGCCTCTTCAGTGAGGGCCCACAGGGTGCATGAGAGGCTCATTTCCCACCCGGTGACCCCGCTTCTTCCTGACACAGCTGACACCTCAGCAGTTCCTCCAGATGCCGCTGGGAAGCACCGCAGTGCGGGCAGCAAACATTCCTAACAGCCTCACCAGGGCCATCTGCGCTCATCTAAAGCGGTCACTGGTCCGAGAAGGAGATGCAGCCACCGCTCACCTCAGTGACGCAGGGTTTGATGAACAGAAGACGTTTGTCTGCCTGTCTTAGTTACTTTTTATTCATAGCTGATACAAAATGCTGATGCCCAAAGTTGGGAAAGGAAATGTTTCTTTCTTACAGTTTTTGGAGGTTTCAGGCCATACTCAGTTGGCTCTAAGGCAGAGTGGCATGGTGGGTCCCCAGTTCATGGCAGCTGCAAACAGCAAGGCAGAAACCAGCAAGAGAGAGAGACACGCTTCTTCCAGCCATTACATCATATGCTGGTTCCACACCTAGGTGGGTGTAGCACTGACACCATCAGTCCAAGCGCTAGACAATGAACCAGTCACAAACGTCCAATGCAAATGCATGAGGCTTCCGGGCCACCAACATAGACCATGACTATGCCCATAATCACATGAATGGATAAAGAATGCATATATTTCACACATTTGTCACAGCAGAGCACTGCTCAGCCACGTGTATACAGCGGGCACTATGCAGACATAAAGTATAATTTTGAGTCATTTGTGGGAAAATAGATGCACCTTAAATCCATAATGCTAAGTGAAAAGAACCAGACACAGGTTATACATCACATGGTTTCTCTTATATGAGAACCCAAACTATAAATAATTTAAAGAGCAAAATAAAAGATAGATGTTAGGACAGGGCCAGACAGATTGTGTGGAGATGGAAAGAGGGTCCAAATACGGAAGACACAAAGAAGCAAAGTGGATCAAGATGTGATGTGTGTACACACAAACACTCCACAACCAATATACTTATTATGTTTGGAAAATGCAAACAATACAAAATTGAATAAAATAAAAAGATCCATGAATAAGAACGAAGTCCCAGGGAGTTGTTCACCAGAGGCTGCCATCTCCCCCACAGCCGCAAGGGGGCGATGCTGACGCAGACCAGAGTGAGGTCTCTCTCACTGGGCCAGAGCTGGAAATCCTCCTCCCTCCTCTGCTCAGGTTATTTTATACCAAGTGTCTGCTCATGTCTGTGTCCTCCCATCCCCCTAAATAATGTCTAGGCTCCGCGGGCTGAAACCCGACTTTGGAAGGGAAGAGTTCTCTGAAGACCCAGGTTCTCCTTCAAGGTCAAGGACACAGTAACTTTTCTGAGCACAAAGTGACCTCGCGCATGTACCGCGGACTCTGCAGCCGCGCTGATAAACTGAGCTGGAGTTTTCTTCTACACTCTTTTTACTGGGAAATCCGTGCATGGTTAAGGCAGACTTCAAGCACATTTTCTGTCCAAACTCTTCAGCGACACGGTCCAGAAACAGAGCTCATCTCTCTGTCCTGGTCACCTTTTCTACGCACTCAAGTCCCCCATGGATTTCACCTTGCTGTCCCTGAGTGCTGGGCTCATCTGACAGACGGGGACTCACCTTTCCCAGTGAGAGCAGATGCTGCCCGTGTGCAGGTGTGTGGGGGTGCCCAGGACATGTGCACCAGCCCCTCCTTAGCCTCAGGGTCACTTTCTAGGTATTGAGCAAGTGGTGGTCTGAAAATATTAAGCAGAAAACTCATAAATAAACAATTCACAAGGTTTTAAAATTGTTCACAGCAGCACTGTATTACCTCCTGCTGTTCTTCTCTACCTGCCCTGGGTGGTAAATTATCATTTTGTATAGAGTAGACATGCCATGTGCTATGTGATCACTGGTCACTTCATAAACATCTCATTATCAGCGTGACTATCCTCACTGTTTGTGTGTAAGTAATTCTTATTTTACTTAACAAAGGTCCCAATGTACAACAGTAAAGGTGCTGGTAATGTCAATATGGTAAAGAGAGATCATGAATCGCTTCCTTTAGGTAAAAAAAATGAAAATTATACTATAAGAAAAGCATATAGGAAGCTTTAGTATAGGAAAGAACATAGGAAAAACAATACATTGGCTTTGTTCCATCCAGTGGGCCTGGGGTCCAGGAGTTACCAGATTCACAGGAGCCGGGCAGTAAAAACCACTTTAGTGGAAGAGTGGGGCACTCAGAATCTGGGGTGTTCTGTTTGATGGGGCAGGAGTAAGTGTCCACCACTGTGAGGGTCAACACTTAATTGACTGGACGTTGGACTTGTTCCTAGGAGTTTAAACTTGTGGGCTGATGGGGAATTGGGTGGGGACAGCACCTGCACTAGGAGGGACAGTGCTGTCTGCCTGAGGCAGCTGTCAGCACCGCAGCCCATCAGCTTCACACCCTGAAGCTGCTGGAAAATCTCTTGCTGTCACAGCCACACAGAGGGGGCATTTTCTGCTCTCTGAAAAGGGTCTGGATCTGCCCTACAGTTTGATGCTGTTTGTGGTTTAGGCATTTACTTGAGGTCTTGGAGCATAATAACCACAGATAAGGGAGGATACGCTAAGCACAGAGAAAACTTAAGCCATTAAAACACCTTCTACTGACACTGCCACAGAATGGACTGGACAGTTGGAGGGACCTGCACCATTTCCTCCTGTTGGATTATGATGATGCCTTTCACTGACTGGAGCTGAGACGACATATAATACACAGACAAAAATCCATTCTGTGCTTCATAAAAACAACCCGCATTTTGTCCTTTTAATTTCTATTATTTATAATTTCTCCATTCCTCCTTTTTGGGTTGCTTTAGAATTTTATCAGTTTTTGCCACTGCTCCCTAATGGCATAAACATCGATAGCAAATTAATTCTTTACATTTTCATTTTCATCCATGCAAATAAAGAAAATATTCAATGCCTATTCAAACTCAGGATCAGAGTTACCAAAAATGCTTTGTTTCTGAACAGCTGAGTTCTCATATCTTCTGAAGTCAGCAAAATGTTCTCTTCCTCTTACTAGCAGGTCAGAGGTTCTCCAGGATAGATTGTTCCAGGATATTCTAATTTTTTCCATCAGATATATTCTTTGAAATATTTCATTTACATGAGAAACAGTTCATAAAACTTCAAATAAACTGACTTTGACTTAATTATTTACTATCATTTCTTAGAGTCATGAAATCTGAGCACATCTAAAAGACTGTAATTGAAGACCCCT
Source organism: Hydrochoerus hydrochaeris (assembly GCA_004027455.1). Taxonomy (NCBI): domain Eukaryota; kingdom Metazoa; phylum Chordata; class Mammalia; order Rodentia; family Hydrochaeridae; genus Hydrochoerus; species Hydrochoerus hydrochaeris. The sequence continues at coordinate 11,875 of PVLA01017483.1, forward strand.
AAAAACAAAAAAATAAAGAATATATATTCCAAGACTAGATTATAATGTAATATTTCACCAATTGTGTGAAGTCAGAGAACTTTATGATTTATATGAAAAGAGAAATGCCCTTGTATGTGTTAATCTTTTGGCTTCATGGGATTCCTTCTGTTTCAATATTGTATAATGAGATGTTTTAATTGACATAGCTGTTACAATACATGAGACTTAATATTCTAGGAACAGGAAAGTGTGGAAAGAGTTGAACAGAGAAAAATTTTAAACAAATACTGTTTACATACTGAGTGGATTTCTGATTTCAAAAGACAAAACTTGGCCACAGTTGGAAAGTGCTTCCTGTGACAGAGAATTAAGTGAAAACACCTGCACAGGGCGGAGCCTGTGGAAAGAACTAGAGTGAGTTTGAGTCAGTCAGAGCTCCAGCCATCCGGGCAGAGCAAAGACCAGGGGTTTTGCACTGAGCCCTGGCTGCAGGAGGAATGGACAAGATTCTGGGAGCATTGGTTCTAATTCTCGGCCTTCAGAGGGCATGTGAGTGTAGAGGAGAAACCCCGGGGTGTGGTATTAAGTTGAGGGAATGAGAACATTGGGGAACAGACAACAGCACACAAATAGAAACTTTAAAAGGGGAATACAACTTTAGGGCCTAATGACTTTTTAAAAATCTTTCTGAGCAGGGGTGAGTGGCCAACAGAAGGATAAAAGTGATCAGCAACAGGTGAAACAGAATCCTCCATATTTGACAGTCCAGGAAGGAGAGACTTCGATTCTGAACTGCACATATGAGGACAGCACATTTAACTACTTCCAGTGGTACCAGCATCTCCCTGGTAAAGGTCTTGAACTGCTGATAGCCATACAATCAGTTGTAAATGAAAAGGAAGATGGAAGATTCAAAGTACTGTTCAGGAAGAGTGACAGAGAACTCTCTTTGCACATCAGGACTTCTCAGCTTGGAGACTCAGCCACCTACTTCTGCACAGCAGGAACACAGTGCTCTTCAGGCACCTGCAGCCAGTGCACAAACCTGCCCTCACTGCTCTAGCAAGACCTGCCACAGACATAGGCTGGGAGTGATGTAAGCTGGCTTTCATTTATACAAACAGTTAAAAATGTATATGCACAAACTCACTAATAACTATATTTTGGAAATAACCCAAATGCCCATCTACCAAGGGATGGGTAAAACAGGCATATTTTTAATACAATGGAGAATACTTGGTTATAAAGAAAGATAAACCAGAGACTTCTAGAGGTAAATGGATGCAACTCAAGACCACTGTCTTAAGTGAAACAAATTGGAGAAGCCTGTAAGTATTGCATTGTGTCACAGATGTGAGACACTGAAAGTGTAAATAAGCACCAAATTGTATAATAGTTATTGTAAAATAAGAAATTATTCAAAAAGAAAGGGGATACATGGAGGGCAAGGGGAAAGGAAGAGAGAGAAAAAATTAGAAAAAAGGCTAAAATGGAAACAAGACTTTGTGAGTAAGGAAGAGAAGAGGAGCTGAAGGAAGGGGAGGGGAATGGGATAAAAGAAAAACATTTCAGAAGTCATATGGAACCAGAAGAGACCTAGCAAAAGAAATTCTGGACAACAAAGGCAGGACAGGGGGCATCATAATACCAGACCTGAAATTATACTACAAAGTTACTGTAATAAAATCAGCATGGTACTGGCAAGAAACAAACAGGCAAACCAAACAGGCCAGAGGCTAAATGGAGTATATTAGAAGATGCAGACACAACTACAAACACACTCAGTCACCTTATCTTTGACAAAGGGACCAAACATGTTTATTGGGAAAAAACCCTCATAAATGGTGCTGCAAAAACTGGCTTTCTATATGCCAAAGACTAAAACTAGACCCATGTCTATCTCCATGAACTAAAGTCAAAATGAATCAAAAACTAAACATTAAAACAGAAATGATTTATTAGAAGAAAAGATAAAAATCTCAAAGTCATAGGTTTGGCAGAAAATTCATGAACAAAACCCAGACTGCAAAGGAAATACTATACAGCATCGACAAATGGGATGTTACTTTATTGAAAATGTTTTGCACAACAAAAGAAATCACTAACAGAGTGAAAAGACAACCCACACAGTGGGAAAAAATTACAGTCAGCTTTCCCTCAAATAAAAGATTTACATCTAGAACATATAAAGAATTGAAAAAAATCATTCCCCCCCAAATTCAAAGATGCAGTCCAAAAGTGAGCATCTGAGATGATCATGAACTTTTCATATGAAGAAATAATGATGGCAAGTAAATACCTGAAAAAATGTTCAACATCACTAGTCATTCATGAGATGCAAATTGAAACTACACTGTGATTCCATGTCACTCTAGAAAGAATGACTACCATCAACCAATCAGCCCATAATAAATGTTAGTGGGGCTGTGGGGAAAAAGAAACACTTCTCCACTCTTAGTGGGAGGGTAGACTGGTGCAGCTACTGTGGAAATCAGTGTGGAGATTCCTCAAAAAATTAAGATAAGAAAGATAAGAGGTCCCTTTTGATGCAGTTATTCCTCTTATGGGTATCTTCCCTGAATTAAAAATATCACACCACAGTGATATATGTGCACCCATGTATTGAGCAGCACAATTTGTAACAGCTAAATCTTGGAAATAACCCAAATGCTCACTAACCAAGGGAAGGGTAAAACAATATATCTATATCTATATATCTATATCTATATCTGTATTTATATCTATATATACCATTCAACCACAAAAAGGATAAACTTGAGACTGTTACAGGTAAGTGGATGCAACTTGATACCATTTTCATAAATGAAATAAATCAGACTTATATAAGAAGACATCATATTGTCTTGCTAGTGTGAGTAAATACTAAATGAGTAAATAGAATGCAAAATGTACAATAGATATTGCAAATTGGGAAGAAACTATTCAAACAAAAAGACAAACTGTGACAGGGGAAAGGGGAAAGGAAGAAAGGGAAAAATGTATTTATACACAAGATAGTTAAGATAGTTATACAACTAGTTTCTCTTATGTCATTGAAAAGAAAGATTTGTGCTAATATTGTTTGGACAAGACAGCATGCCTGTATCTTGTAATCAGAATAACTACTATGAAGATAACAATATGCAATGCATTAATTCTGGTAACTCTCCTGCTAACCTATTTTTAAACTGTGTTTTATTGATATTTTATTTTTTCTCTTTAAAATAAAAAGGGAAATTCCACTCTTATATGTTTAGTAATAATGAAATAATCTCCCTACACAAGGACTTTTGTGTAGGGAGCAGCTTAAGGTAATTGCCGCTGTCCCACCCCTCCTGCCTGAGGGCATTCTGTGTGTCAGCCTACATTACCCATGACCCTCTCCTGCATTTAGCGGATATGATGAGGGCCCAGTCATGGTTACCATGTACCCCTACCTAGCAACAGCTTCCTGCCTCTAGCTTGTCCTTACTTGGATAGATCCTGCTCTCTAGCCAATCAGCAGACATGCAACGTGTTTACCCTGCCCAGCTCCATGTTTCACCCCCCGCTTATAAAAACCCTGTGCCCTACATCAATAAAGGAGACTTGATTGGAAGCCCTCAATGTGTCTCCGTCTCTCTCTCCTCTTGCCCATGTCCCCCATCCCTGTTCCCTCTCCAGGTGAGACCCACGGATTGATCCACAGGCTGGATCAAGTGGCGCTGAACAGTCGGGCTCCTGGCACGAGGGACTTCAACGTGGGACCGTTCACAGGAGTAAATCGCCGGCTGGCGTGACTGTTTTGGGATGACTCCATCCCTGTGATCCGAGCAGACAGCCACCTTACGTCTCGCTTGAATCACAGTAGGTGAATGGATCTAATTCCTTTATTGGCATGGGGCAAGTACTTAGTGAACATAATTTGTTTGTCAATGGCCTCAGGGAGGCTTTCAAGGTTAGAGGGATTAAGGTTAAAACTAAGGATTTATTACAGCACTTTCAATTTGTACATTCTGTGTGCCCATGGTTCCCTTTAGAGGGCACCATTGATTCTAAAAAATGGAATAGAGTAGGAGATGCTCTTAAAGACTATTATAGGGTTTTTGGTCTGGAAAAGGTCCTGGTAACCTCTTTTTCATATTGGACTCTAATTTCTGAGCTGCTAATTCAATGTTATGCAGATCCCAAATTGCTGAAATGCTTACTCAGGGTGAGGCTGCACTATGCTCCTCCCACAATCCTACCCCAAAGCCGCCATCAGACACATCCAGTGTGCCCAATCATCCCGGCTCTGTGATTCTTGATACTCAGGAGCCCCTTCAAGATGGTGACTTACCGCCACTTTCTCTTTCTGGAGCACAGGAGGACTCCAAAAATGGCGCTGCCCTGCCTGATACTTTATCCAGCCTGCGGATCAATCCGTGAGTTTTCCCCTGGAGGAAGGAAAACGGGGCAGGGGCTGGGTGAAGAGAGAGAGATGGAGACAAGTTGAAGGTTCCCAATCAATCCTCATTTATTGAAAAATGTTTCTGGCTTATAAAGAAGCGGAGGCGGGAAGTTACAGATAGGTCGCCATCATTTCCTGGGTGGGGCGAGAGGATCCTGGGAAATGTAGGCCGATGCACCGGATGCTCACAGGAGGGAGAGATGGAGCAGCAGCTATAAAGCTATCATGCTGCTCCCTACATCTCCTCCCTTATCACTTTATAAGAGTATGGCAGGCCCTGTGAGGACAGTGCCTGTCTTGGGTCAAGGACTCTTCATATGAACCCAACCAGGCCTTACCCGTCATGGGCCTGCAGGACAGCAATTGGTCCTGTGCCTGTCTTAGGCGGCCGGTGGCGTAACATATGTGTCCCAGTTGCCCGTCTCTGGCTGCCTGTCCAGTGTCTCAGGGCAGTTGGCTCACACATCATTACATGGGCCATTTGTAGGGGTTGTTTCCCTCCAAGTTTCTTGATTTGCCATCTCCAATTGATGATAATGTACCTGAATGGGCTTGGCCATGAATGCATCAAGCCTATTTTTAAGGAGTGTCATGATCCTTTGGAAAATGCAGGGGCCAACATTTAGGAATAACAGTAAAGTGGCTAGTGGGCCTAATAAGGGGGCAATGTAAGGAAAAAGGCCTCCCCACATGGAAGAGAGGGAGGTTTCTCTGAGGTAGTCTCTTTCTCTGCTATTTAGGTGGTCTTTTAATTTAGTCGTGGAATCCTTAATGACACCTGAATGGTCAGCATAGAAGCAGCATTCTTCCTTGAGGGCAACACATAGTCCTCCTTCCTTTAAAAACAAAAGATCTAACCCTCGTCTGTTTTGTAAAACCACTTCAGATAAGGAGGTAAGGGACTCCTGTAGAGCGGTTATGGAAGTCTCTATCTCCTTTAAATCTTGGTCTATAGCTGT
>PVLA01017484.1:0-17243 GCA_004027455.1 Hydrochoerus hydrochaeris
TGAAAAAAAAAGGTTTTAAATGGCTTTCAGCTCACTTTTTGAAATTCAGCCAATGAATAGATTGTGTGAGAAGTTAGCAAAAATCAGTGACTTTGATTGAAGAAGCAAACGAACCTTACTATTACTAGTGGGAAATGTAATAAAAAGGCAAATGTCTAATTTGCCCAAAGATGTTGATGTTAAGCAAGTCTTTTTCTTTGTTAGCCTTGGGGTTTAAGTTTGTTACTTAAAATGTGTTTAGGTACAATAAATAGATCTCAAGAAAACCATGTGAAACAAAGCATTCATGCCATGTTATAAATGTTAGATAGTGATCCAAGACCTGGCAGGTGAAACTCCGTATTAAATTATTTACCTTTATTGCAAGACCAGTGAAGAAGACTTGAATGCGTGTTTTAGGCTGTGACAGGGTAAAAAGGCACTTAGGGATGTACTGGCTTTCCTAATTTGATTCAGTAAGATGAAAGCAATGTTTGCATTTCTGCTACACTTAATTTTTATAAAAATACTTGGACACATATTATTTGAGTTGTCATTCTCATGATTATTTTGCGCAGTGGGTAGGGTACTTTATAGAAAACCCAGCTTCAGAAGTTAAATGCTTTGCTTTAGCTCTTAAGTTTCAGGTCCTTTAAATTGCTAACCTGATAAAACACTTTCATTGTTATTTCTTCTGTACTGTAGTCATAGTTACATGGAATGTATTGAGAAAAGAATATTAATTTTAGAATTAAGAAATTCTAAATAAGGGCTGGAGGTCTGGGTCAATAGTAGAGTACTTGCCTAGTATGCACAAGTCCCTGAGTTTGATCCCCAGTTCTTCAAAAAATGATAACAACAATAAACCATGTATTTATTGGTAAGCTTTGTAGAGATGTTTATTTGTTATAGGAAATAAGTATAACCAAGTTTTTTTTTTCTTTTAGAGAAAATCCAGAAAGAACCTTTGATTTGGTATTGAAAGTGAAATGTCATGCCTCTGAAAAGGAAGGTATGTTGTGTTCTTTGGATTCTTAAAACACATTGATGGAGTTTATCAAACAACTATTAATATTGTGGATGGCTGAAACATAATAGTATCAGGAAAATGATAGTACTAAATGTGTATTCTGTATAGAGTGTCTCAAGTTGCTAGTAATAAAATACTCACTGGAACTTTGCCCTGGGGTTGTAGAAATCTGTGAATGTTATCTGTACAGCTTGAATTTCAAGTGTGTGTTAAACCTGTATAACTTACAACTCAGTTTTCTTCTTTGTTGAAGTTGTCATTAGTTATGGTGAAATGGTGTGTCTTTTCAATGACTTTAATTTGATCTTGAGAATTTAACTCCCTTTTTAAAACATTCATATAAATTCTCTGCCAGTACAAATGAATGGTACTTTGACCAGTTCTCTTCTAATGTTTTTGGAATGCAGAATAGAAACTGACTGACCCCTTTTATTGGACTTACTCCAATGGTGTAGCACTTTCGTGTGACATTAGTGTGAAGTAATAGTCGCCTGGAATAGTTTCAGCTGCCAGTTTTGTACAATTTTCTAAAAAGTCAAGAATACTTTAATATTGCAACTTTTGTCAGCCCTGCCCCATTTATATTGTATGTATTATGTTCTATTTCGGGGTGAAGAATAATTCTTTCATGTGTCCTCCCTATGATGTGTCTTCATGGATATCTTTCATGTATTGATTTTATTTACAGTGCACTCAGACCATAGATAGCATGGTGATTAATGGTGGGATTCTGTGGAGACTACTAGTTGTAAGGACTTGATGGAAAGTCTGCTGACACTCTTAGCCCTAAAACCTAGCTAGCAATTATATACTTTTAAGTAATTTAGAGTCAAACACCTTAAAATAGAGGAGCCCAACCCAGATGTGGTAAATGGGCTTGGCTAATTTTAGGTAGGAAGTCACACACATTCCTGTCTCCACCAGCTCTGCTTGTAGTTTGCTGTGATCAGCTGGCAAGGAGTTAGTAATCTTAAGTCTCCTTCAGGGCCCTCTTCCCCTTAAAGAGGTTGGCTTTGTTGTATAGTAAAGTTTGCCAACCATTTGCATTGTTCCCAAGCCCAATGAAATCCTCTTTACAGAATGGATACATTATGCAGAATATACTCAAATGGATGTATTACTTTCCAGCTCCCATTTAAATCTATAGTATATTTATGATATGAACTGATCTTAAAAAATTCTGATGGATTTGTAAAGCAGGCTTTACAAATCATTTGGAAAACATGGACTCTATAATTTTAAATGGATAATTTTTGAATCATGACGTGATCTTGATAAAAGTATCAATCTGCTTTATAGATCTAGTGATCTATGCATTTGTCAGAGATTGTGACCGTCTCATAAAGATATTTGAGACTTTTGCTTTACTCACTCCTTTCCTGTGCCCTTTTCTACTTTTCATTCTAGTATTTTATCCTAGTATGAATCTTCTCTTTCTGATTTTTTACTGCTGTTAATATTAAATGACTACTTTCTAGAAACATCTTCATTCATGTTTTAATAGTTTACCTACTCTGGTAAAGTTGGGAATGTAAAAAATGGATGAAATAAACAATTTTGGCTTCTCTGTATGGTGCAGTTAATCCATTCTATGTGGTTGACTGGTAGTAAATTCTAAAGATTTTTTTTAAACAACTAAATTCAACCATGTAAAAAACATTAGCCTTCCTTCTTTTGATTGAGACTTAATGTGAATATAATGATTGTTTTAGGGCCTAATGATTTATATTTTTTTGTGCTATAAAAATTAGTTGTATCTGTAACTAAGAGGGCTGTGAAAGTAAAAACTTGATATCAAATCGAGAGTATAATGTTTTTGTAATATTTTATGAACTTCTTTATTACTAAATATTAAAGGGAAGATACATTGAAATTATTTAAAAATTATTGGAGTATTCCAGTTTAACCATCAAATAACTTTTAATGAGACCGATATGCATTTATTGGCTTGTTTAAAGTTAGAGATGTTTTTGGTAACATTTAAATGAGCATGGATGAAATTCTTGCACAGTAGTAGTCTTTGAAAACAAAGTATCAATTAGAATGCTTTAGGGTACAAATATAAAACTGATTTAAATACTAGGGAATCTCTATAGTACATAGATGCAGCAGCCCAGAGGTGGCTCATCAGTGATCTAGGTTCATTCTACAACTTAGCTCTGCTACCCACAAAATTGTGTCATTAATAGATATAGATTCCTTATCCTCATGACAGTAGATGTTGGAAATCTGCTTTCTTTTTTAGGATGATGGAGGTGACATACACTAGCTTTTCATTGTTCTGTCTTTAGGAAATTTCCTTCTGCAAATCCCCCAGAAAACCTCCTAGATGTCTGTAGCCTAAGTTGTCATAGGCATGACCATTCCTAACGTGGAGTGGTTGTGACAAGACTGGCATGATTGAATTCCTGTACAAGTGGCAAGGGGTAGATGTTGAGAAGTCAATTAAAGTTAAAAGATTTCTCATAGCATTTGTTTTCTGATGATTTTGATCAAATAAGAAATGTGCTCAGGCTAAACTTGGTTTATACTGAGTGAAACATGTCCAACCTCTTTTTCATTTTTGTTGTTATTCATTGTTTAATGGAAAAGTTATAATTCTTTCATTTATCCTGGATAACTATCTCCAGAGATACATTATTATTAACTATGTTTTAGTTAGTAGTTTGATATACTTAGCTATGGTAAAATGATGATCTTTTGCTATTTGGACTTGTTTTAATTTGGTATTTCTGAGCACAATACATTTTTAGAACACTCTGGAATATAACTTAGTTTCATATGTAGTATTGCACAAATCTTAAGATTTCTATGAGGGAAATTGGCTGTGTCTCTCTGTCATGTCCCTGTGTTAGTGGAACTGCTTCTGGTTGTGTGTGGTATACTGGCTGTGGCATCTTGTAGTGGAAGTTACCCCAGCAAAACAACGTCCCAGTAACTTGGGCTCTGGCTATCCAGAGGGAAGTGCCAAAATGTGGATCTTAGTGTTCTTCGTGGTGGGTCTGCAGGCTTTGTGGCTGTAGATCTTCTGGTTGCTGTTTCTTTTTTTCTGGCAGACAGGGAAGTGCAGCCAGCAGCATGATCTGTTCTCAATTCTAATGACAGAACTTACTGTTACCACACTGCATCGCTTTTCCCAAAGTGATTCAAGACTTCAGGGAAATGAAAAGTAACCTTTCCTCAATAAAAGAATAGAGATGCTTTCTCTCAGGGTTTCTCTTTAGGCTGCTTTGGTACTTTAACTTTTTTATTTTGTTGTTGCCTGGCAGAAGTAGTAGTAACAGTAGCAACTGAGACAGGTAAAATCTGTGATTTTTTGTGTTATTAGATATGCAAATCTCAACAAAATTTTATAGGAAATATTTAGCTCCATTTTGCTCATGAAGAAACTGAAGCACAGAGAAATTAGGAATATTGTTTGAAGTAGTGTCTCCAGAAGCTGTATTTTAATCACTGTACTTCTCATTGTATAGTGACATAAACTCCTGATAGGCTGTTTTATCTTGTGAGAGAATATTAGAGTATAAACTGTATATGGAGCAGTTAATATTAAGAAACAGTAATGTAGAATGTTACTTAATGTTAATGAACTACATATAATTGCACCTACAGCAGTTACAGAAGTTTTATGGTTGTGAACTCTAACTCAGCAGAGTAGACCCTACTCTTTTTTTATAGAATTTATGTCTCTATATTTAATGAATCCTTGGTTTATTACTTTTATTCTATTAATTAATAGTTTTAAGCATACTCTTAGCAAGTCTTGTTTTCTTCATTTCTTTCTCTTAGAATAATTTCTTTTGGGTACAAATCTCTGTTTGTAACAGACTTTCCACTTTGATTCAGTCATCCAATTTGGTATCAAATTATCCACTTTTTTTTTCCTAAATCTTCAGCTCATGTTAGCAGTTTATGGACTTTTCACTCTTTTCTTAAATAAAGACTTTAAGTCAAAGAGTTCTTGGTATCAAAAGATATTTCTAAGGCTGCCTTTGCATTTGATAACATTTTTGCTGTAGTGATATTATTTGCAGAAGAATCAAAACCATTTTGCTTCTTCATATATTTTAGCACTTAGTGTATTCTGGCAAATATGTCTGATTTAGTCATATATATATGGATATGACTAAGTGTGTGTGTGTGTGTGTATGTGTGTGATGACTCAATGTGTATAGATAGCATGACTAGATATATAAATGTCTGCCCTGCTTGTAAAATCCTCATGTGCCACATTAATTCATACTCTTAAGAAAAAGCTTACCACAGCATCTGACAAATTTAATTGCTATTGAAAGAATGACAAAGAAAAAGAAATTGGACCTAGCTTATTGCTGACCATTAATTATCAAATGCTGATTAAGCTAATTCACAGAGCTGCTTTTAGAGGTGATCTTAAAGGCATGCTGGCATGACAGGAGGAGAGACATTAGAAATATGTAAGGGATGATTGAAAAAATAATGAATGTTGAAATTAAAAAAAAATTAATACACTAAAAGATACATTGTCCTTAATACCACTCAAAATATTCCCTTTGCTTTGAGAATACTTAAACTGTTCTTGCCACTCTGAAACAGCTCTGGAAGTCCTCTTTTGTGAGTGTTTTAGTTGTGCTGTCATAACTGCCTCAGTGTGCTGAATGGATTCAGAATGTTTAACTTTCATGGTCATTTTGACTTTGAGGAAGGGTCAGAAGTCTCATGGTCCCAGACCTGGTGAAAAAGTGGATTATACACTATAATGTTTTTATGAACCTGCTTTTCCATTGGATGGCACTTAGCAGCATTTCCTGAATTTTTATGACAACTAGTAAAAGAACTGGGTGTGTTTCAGAAAGTAGCAAGAATGATGGTTTAAGTGTGTTTGAAGAGAGGGGAAGTATTTTGAGGGGATTAATGGTAATATGTGTTTTGCTGTATTGAATTTAAAGAAGAAAACATTCACTGTATTTTTCATTCACTGGATGGTTTGGGATACCCTGTGCTCTACTCACATCTCCCCTCCTCTCATTGCACCACAGGTTTTACAAGACAGTTGCTGTGTGTATATATTTTTTTCACGATTACCTCAATGCCCTCTATAGTCATTCAGACATAGCAAAACTCAGCCAACCCTAACATTTAGAATGTGGAACATTGATGAATCATTCATACAATAAAATAGGAGATACTATATTATTGTCCAGTGTGAAAAAAAAAATCTATGAGTATGATGTGGTCACCATCGTAGTTGCTTTTGCTCTAGTTTTTTGTTCATTAAAATAAGTACTCTTTCTGAGTCCCTCTCAGTCCACATGTACTGTGATAAATCAATCATTTCTGAAAATATTAACTTTATTTCCTATATATAGGCTGAAGAAAACTAAACTGTCTTATGTACTATACTTATTAAGATGTACTGTACTTATTAAGCAGGACTTAACATCTTTAGACCTATTATCATTGGTATATACCATTTTTGTCTCCATAGAAAACAGTTAAGAATGTCTGTATTTTCATATAAAGAGCAACTGTAGGAACAAATCAAATTTCGTTGTTGAATAGTTGTTGATTATTTTGTTAGGTGTGCTGCAGAATTTATATTTTCATAGTCTCATGAGGTACTTTTGTTGATCCCGTGCTCTTTGTTTTTTCACTTCACCTAGGTGACTTCCTGGCTTTGGAAGTTAGCCATTCCCCCCCGTCAAATGTGTGAGGCTGCAGGACCTCTGCTGCAGTAGTCTTCACAGTAGTGTGTCCTTGGCCCGCTCTCTGGCTACTGCTGTGTTGCCTGCCACAGGGCAACAAGTTTGTTCAAGTTTTAGCTTGGAAATTTGTTTTTTCTTCTTTTCAAGCTAATATGTTCCTAATATTCTTTTGATAATAATCTTTCATTAAGAGATTTTTATATTTAGATAGTTTCCTTTTTTATCCAAATTTTAATTTTTGATGTGCAAATTACAATTTATATTTTAAGTTACGTATTTTAGATAATCTTTTATAATGTATATTTTAAGGTATGCATATTTTAAGACCTAGAATATGTAAATGTATAACAACATAGTTTTATACATATATCTATATGTGTGAATATGGGCACTTTGGAGAGCTTTAAACAGATGGTCAGGTCATTTTAGATAATGATGAGAGCATCACACTTAATACCATTGATTTTTGGAACATAGGAGAATGAATACTATTAGCTCAGGCTAACAAGGATTATAGATAGTTTTGAGAAGCATTTCTGTTGTATTGTTCCTATATGGTTAGGTTAAATGATTTCTTCACTGTTTTATGTATTTTGGATAAACTTAGACTTTTAATTTATATAAACTGAGGAGCAGTTGATTTATGTCAGGTTGTAATTAAATTTTATCTATAGAAAAATGTGTTGTGGTTTTCATAAGTTTATATTTAGTCAGAATATTTGTTCAATGAATTTCATTAAGACTTTTAAAAACATTCTTAGTGAAATAATGCTGTTATTTTTTAAAAATTTTATTTGAAAGGGAAAAAAATTTCAAAACATGATAATTAGCTGTTATTTATTGATAAGGCTTCAATATGCTGTTAGGCTTCCACAATAATAATGAAGCTATTTGGTTTTTATCCTACATTGCAATCATTGGAGATAGAGACTTGTCTTGGTTTCTTTTCCCTCATTGTTGAGACAAAATACGATGCTCAAAATTAAGGAAGGAAAGGTTTATTTAGCTTACAGTTTGCAGAGGCTTGGCTTTGAGGTAGGATGGCGTGGCAGAAGGGCAACCATTCGTAGCAGTGGAAGACAGCAAAAGTGATAAAAGCAGTTTGTACTTTCATTGTTTGATTAACTTTTCATGCCTGTGTCTTGTAATCTGAGCAACTACTTTGAAGATAATACGTGATATATTAAAATTGTTAATCTATTGTTTTGTTTTGAAATTTCATGTCATTTTTATTCTTTCTTAAAAAAAGAAATAGAAAAAAAAAGAGCAAAAGAGGAGGAGAGAATGAGTAGAGAAGACTTTTTCTGTTCTTTGTATCATATATTGGCTACCTACCCAAGGGTGGTTGTAGCACTCACACCCATATTTGCAGCATTGGACTATAAATAAATCACAAACTATAGAAGCCTGCCCTCATGACCATATGAGGCTTTAGGGGGACATCAGATGCAAACTATAACAAGATTTTTGTCCTTTACAGAAAAATAAGAAAGTGGAGGCTCAGAAAGGGGCAACAGAGCTGGGGTGGTGGTACATATCTATAATCTCAGCTGTCTGCAGGCAGAGGCAGGAAGATTGCCACAAATTCTAGGTCATCCTGGGCTGTTCAAGGCCAGCCTGAAGTACAGCAAGACACTACTTCAGAAAAACAAAACAAAACAAAAAAACAGTAACAGCAGCAAAACCACCCCCCCCAAAGGAAAAGAAAAACAACTTGACCAAATTACATAGCTTTAAAAGGTAGACAAGATTTGAACTTGTTTCTATGGTACTAGAGCCTAAGGTTTGTACCTTTATGCTGTGCTACCTTTAAAACAACTCTTTCTAATAGTGAAATCTTTTGCAGTGATTTTTAGACAGTTATCAATTTTAGAAAATCCATAACTAATTCTAGATTTGGCCAGAGTTGTAGTAATATTATATTCATTCTTAGCAGACACCAGACGATCATGGAAAGAAGAGTCTAAATATCACCATCACAGGAAGTATTCAGCTCTCCTGTGCATTCAGTAAATGTTTCAGAGTGCTACTTACTGTGTCAGGCACAGATGAACAGCAATTAAGAAGGTGGCATACTTGAAGGAGTGTGACAGTTTTAAATGAATGATTATACTAGTAAAACTGAGGTATATAGCACTAACGTCCAGAGGGACACCTCACTCATTTGTATGGGGTCTGGAGGGTAATAGAGGAGTGGAGAGACTCCTGTAGCTATAGTGATGGAGTGAGAGACAGATATTTTGTCAACCCTCAGTTGGGCATCTTTTCTAAAGTTATTTGGAGTTTTACTTTGTATTCAAAGCCTTGAGTGAATAATTAATAATGAAGAATATGTTGCTTTCACTGTAAGTATTTACATCTAAAGAAAAAGATCAGCAGTCATCCTTGTTGATACCGTCAGAGTAACCTGCCTTGGCAGGAAGTTGCTGAGCTTAGTTTTCAGTCAGAACTTAAAGCAGTGACTAATGCATATGTGTTCAGTTAATGTTGGACTGAAGAACTGATGAAGGTACTAAGTAGAATTTGAAAGAAGAGGAATGGAAATTGTCTGCTTCCTCAGTTAGTATTGATGGTTCAATCATTATCATTAATTTCTTCTTTAAAAGTACATTATCAAGCAGGTTGAGAAGTTTGTGAAGGTGAATATTCAGAAGTAACATACTAAAAGTTGCTAAGTAATGATTCCTTTGGTGTCTGTCTTGTAGACAGTGATGTATCCTGAGCCATACTTTTATTGTACTGGTTGATACAGTCCCTTGGATTTTAGGTTTTTTAGGACAAGAACCTCTTTGAATCTCCTGCAGGCTTTGGGAAGGTGTTTTTTATGTAAATGGTGTTCAGCGTTTACTTACTAAATTATATTCTGTTGTTAAAATAAAATTAGAAAAAATATTGCCAATACCTGCTAAAGATTTCTTAAATCTTTTAGAAAACTTTATGGGCTTTAAGAGGCTTCACATTTCTATCATCATAAGCAAAGGATGCTTTTAAAATTTTTTTTAATGGAACTTTTGATAAACCACAAACTGTAACTTGGTAGGCAGAGTTGGTAAAGATCAGATAGCGCCTTTTCCTCTTTCAGTTCCTTCTTACTTATCACTTGAATCTTAGAAAAGGCACGCAACTATCAGTTTAGTATATCTGATGGTCTTCTGTAGATGTGTAAACATCTAGTAGTCATTTCAAAAATAATTTTGTCTTGGTTTGGTAGTAGAAAAGCAGTAGCCCAAGAATAGTATTTAGTATTCAAATATTAAGCCGTCTTAAAATTGTTACCTGAGTAGTTGTAATATTTACATTATATTTTTGTTTGGATAGGATAATTAAAACTTGTGAATTTATCCAGAAATCATTGAAATAAAACCCAAATAAGTTCATGTGTTTTAATATACTAGAATACAGACTTATGTATCCTTGGAATCTATACATAAAAAGTATTAATTGGTGTTGAAGAAGCTTGAGTGGAAGTGTTTTAGAAATCAGTTTTAAATAATTTTGTTTTTATTTTCTTGAGAATCCATTTTATTTAGGATATGATGTTTAGAAGAGGAAGTTGTATAATTATTTTGATAATTTTCAAGGCCTTGATCATTTTTACTCTTATTAATTAAAATAGCATTTTCCATTTGATGAGGTTAATTTGTTTGGTTTTTAGAAAATGTGTTGTCTTTTAAGATTTTTATTCTAATTACAAAGATCTTGAGAACTAAGTTTTGGAGTCTTAGTTTTTCTGTGAGATGTGTGATTTTGGTGCTGAATACCTGCAGAGTAATCACTGAGAGTAAGAGGCAGTCAAGTTTCATCAAGATGATGTGTTGGTTGTGCTCAGTGTGTACAGGTTTAGACATGTTAAAGGTGAGGATTGGTATGTACAAAATTTTATTTTCAAATTTTTAATGGTTGCTCTAGTGTTGTAAATACTGTTTAAAATGGAAACATTAAATTTGAATACTAGTGGAAGACTTTAAATTTAAATTTAAAATAAAAATAAAAATTTAAATTTGTACATATTTACTCATTTTAGCTTAATAGTTGAAGACATAATTGAATCCTCAATATTATGCTTACCAAGTATCATTTATCTACATTTGGCCTTTAAGGCATATAGCTGTTCAAATTCATTGTAAAGTCTATTGTTAAATTCATTTACTTATTGTTCGTTCTGTTTAGGAGATGATAAGATCTTTGCTTAATTTTTTGACTCATTTCCATCAAGTATTGTTCATATTAGTAATAACCATTTTGTCTATAGACTGATATGGCAATAAAAGAGAGAACCTTAAATTTTTTTACCATAAACATTGCATCATTTATTGTTTCTCTCCTTCTAAGGATATATTCAAAATGGTGGTCACATTGTGAAAAACACTCGAAGTTACTGACCACTACAGAATTGCCTTCTAAGTTGTGAAAGTAAGATGAAAATAAATATATTTAAGATGTCTTCTACTTTATATTTTAGGGTATTTTAATTCTTCAAAAATATAACTATGTAGTCTACTTAAGATATATGACATTAAGCATGAATAACTTAAATTTAAGACATTTTAAAATATGATTAGAATTGATTTTTCAGAAATACTGATTAAGCTGGTCAAAGTACAAAAATTCTATATTGTATCAAGGGACTTATCAATACTGTTTTGAGTAAACTTTATTTAGAAATTAGTTGTTTATTTTTGGGTGGAGTAGAAGATGAGTAGGAGGAGATAAAATTGAGGCAGCACTCTGAGATGTCTTCCTCCCACATAGCTATTTTTAACCCATAAGCGAAGCCCTGCTATACTTCTCCAGAGGTCCTGTTTTGTGCTCCTGAGACTTTTAACCAGCTGCTTGACCCAAAGAAGCTCCCATGGGTTGTATCATCTCGTGCAGCTTGCATGGAGGTGATGAAACACTTTCATTCTGGAATTCGTGTTCTTGCCTTGCTTCCTTTTGTCTTTTGGCATATTTAGTATTTTTCTTTTATTCATTAGACATTTAGTATTTTTGTATTACTTTGAAATGCTTAAGCTTCTTTAGTTTTTGTTTTAATTGCACTTTATTATATTATTGTTTCTCAAAACTTTTTATTTAAAAATTTATTTAATGAAACACTCTTGTTTGGATGAAGTTCTGCTGTTTTTTCTTGTGTAAAATTATGCCATTTAAACTTCTTTAGAAAAAGGGCTTTTTCTTTTTCTAATGATGAGAAGGATGGTTACTAGAGAAGAGAAAACATAATGTTCAGCAAAAACACATTCTGGGCCGGGGGTAAGTGCCTGCTTGGCAAATGCGAGGTCATGAGTTCGATCCCCGACACCAAAAAAAAAAAAAAAAAAGCAAAACACATTCTGATTTGTACTTGTTCTTTGGTTAAATGTGAATAGGTAGTTAAATGTCTTATTTTGATCAGAAGTAAATGGATTGGATGCCAAAATTTTCTAAAAATCTGAAATAGGAAATCCCCTTTTTTTTTTTTTTGTCTTTTTTTTAAGACAGGGTCTTTCTGTGCAGTTCAGGCTGGCCTTGAGCTCACTTTGTAGCCTAGGCTGGTCTCCAATTTGCAAGGATCCTCCTGCCTCAGCCTCCTGAATGCTGGGATTTACAGGCGTGAGCCACCACTCCCGGCTAGAAAATCCTTTTGTAGATAAAACAGTGTATTTTACTTTGTAGAGATCATAAGGGAGTAAAAAGATAAGATTTAAAACATGATTTGATACTGATTTCACCACTTACTACACTTATTCCTTTGGATAGAGGAGTAGAAAGATAGTAGACTACTAAGTTAAAACATGACTGTTGGTACTGGTTTCACCACTTACTACACTTACTACACTTACTACTTTGGCCAAGTCCTTTAACTTATATTAATTTCACTTCACACTTACAAAACTTTTGCATAATATCTCAAGAATTTTTATAATTCAGGTGTGTAATAGCATGAAAATACTTTCTAAATTGCATAGTTAAGCACTATGGCTCCATAAACTTTCCTTTGACATTTACACTGTATTATGGTGGTTAACTGTTGGGGAAAAGGCATAATCACCTCAACAGTAAGTGTCAGTAAACTTCCTCTTTTGATGTATGTGATCAGTTTGGAAGAAAGGAATGCTTAAAGAAAGGTCATACAACAACTTCTAGGAGCCCTATTTAACATTGCAGAAGTGTCAGCGACAAAGTTGATGGAAGACACTAACACATTTTGGGCTAATTTGTTAGTTTCACTTTCAAAAGGATATTTGTGAGACAGTGACAGTTTGTGGCATCAAATCTGACAAAACTCACTTAGATATGTTGGTTTTTAGAAGGATGACACAAGATTTGAAAGTTACAGTATGTCTTCATTTTCTTTCTTTTTCTGTTACCTTTTTTTCCTTTTCTTCTTTTCTTTTTCCTTTTCTCTTCTTTTGTTTAATGTTGGGGATCCACCCCAGGCTTTGCACATTATAGTCAAGTATACTACCACTAAAGTTTTATCCCCAGCCCTATGTGTTATTTCTGTAGCACTCCTTTCAAATATTTTTACATACACAAATTTTTGCAGCAGAGGAGTTCCATATGTTTTTAAGCATCTCAGAGTAAATCTTGACAAGCTAGAATATTATTAGAGAAGGAATAACATTAAGGGTTGTGTCTCTGAAGGAATGGTGATGAGGTAAAAATAAGGGTAATACACTAGTTTAGGGTTTCTCCATGGAAACATCAGTTGAGAAATATGATGCAATTGGCTGTGAGGTTTGTACACACAGGTACTCCTATAAGAAGAAATTGAATATCTTTTGCCTGAAATTCTTGGGACTAGGAGTGTTTTGCATTTTGAATATTTTCAGAATTTGAATATTTGCATACACAGTGATGTCTCGGATATGTGATCAAGTCTGAACATGAAATTCATTTATGCGTCATATATACCTAAAGGTAATTTTACATGCTATATGTGTATGTATTAGCTTGAAGGAAATTTTATACATTTTTAGTAGGTCAGCATTTTGATGTAGACTGTCACATAGATCAGGGATGAAATTTTCTACATCATGTCACTCAAGAAATTTCAGATTTTGCATCATTTTGGACTTTTGAGTTTTGGATTTTCTACCCATACTGCAATTTGTGAATGATTAAAAACAGCAAATTCGAGGCCATCTTAGTAATGACATTCTTCTCACTTGAATTCCTATAGAACTTCTCGAATATGAAATTTAATCTAGGTTTAAAATTATCCTTGAAGCAACAATTTGTTGTGTCATTAATATAAATACCTTAATATGTATTTTAGTGAAGTTTATATTTTATCTAACAAACTTAAGATTTTCTTCATATTGCTTTTTTTTTTTTTTTTTTGAGACAGGGTCCTACTATGTAATGTAGACTGGCCTTAAACTCGTTTATATAGCCCAGGCGGGCCTCAAATTTATAGCCATCCTCCTGCTCAGCCTCCCAAGTGCTGGGATTATAGGTGTGTGCTGCCACACCCAGCTTTCCTTAGTTTTTAGTCACAGTGTTTTTCAGTTTGTTTTGACACATAGAAAATGACAGTATTTTTTTGCCTCTGGGCAAATGGACTTCATAGAGTGGCCTGCAAGCTTCTATAGTTAGAAGGATCATTATGCTCTTATTCTTTTTACCCACAGCAGTGACACAGAGTAGGATGTCCTTGTCATGGTGTTTTTGGTAGGAATTTGCCATTTACTTACTGATTGGTTCACTGCCATTTATGCTAGTTTAGCAGAGGGGAAATCTGAGTTAGGCTTGAGTTAGAAAAATTTGGAGTTCTGGGTTAAGCTCTTTGAGCTTCAGTTTCTTTATCTTTAAAGTAAGAACAATTATAACCCCCTTTTCCACCCACTATAAAATTATGATGGTCAATAAAAATAGTGAAATATATGCAAATGCTTTCAAACAGATTATTTTTATATGATTTAAGCAAACTTCAGGTGCATGCCTTTCATAGTTTTACATAGTGTATGTATATTACATGTATTTCTATATTTAATGTTTGATGGTGTGGTGTCACAATGTACTGTGAGGAGTTTTAAAGGTTAAGAGGAAGAATTATAAGACTTACAATTAAAGTTAAGAATTATGAGGGATATATTACATTGATTTATTCATCTCTTTTCTTTTTAGGCTAAAGCCTAGATTGTCCTTTTAATAATTAACGCTGCAGTTTGTGGTAGATATTATACATAACAATTTCATCGCGGTGTATTTTAATAATTTTTAAATAGCCCAGTGAATAAAAATTCAGTAATAATGACCCATGTTTACTGAAAGTCTGGCTATTTGTACCATTTCCCACCTAAATAATAAAGCTGTTTGTGTAAAGGGAGCATATTCTACTTTTTGGAAAAGCAGCTCAGAATAAATAGCTTTTGGTCTTGTATATTTAAAATCTAGAGTAGCAGGTGAATGCACTGAATCTGTCAAACACAATTGATTAGTCAAAATATTCTTCAGTCATGGATACTCTTTGTTTAGAGAAATAATTCCTAGCACATTGATTTTTTTTAGTTCTAATTTTTATTATTGCATGTTTTCAATACATAAGGATTAATTCATTATGGGGGGATTGGTACAGGTACATATCTTCTTTTTTCATCCCTTTCTCTACTCCTTTCTCCTACTCCCTCCATCTGTGTTAGTCCCCTTGCCTTTGAAAAACTAGTCCCATAACACTGGTGAAAATGTATGCCCCTGTGAAACCTAACATGCCTTCTACCCTGCCATAGTGAGGCTGCCATTCTGGTTATGTGGACTAGTGTATATGGCAACCTTGTCTGTGCACCAGTCTTTCAGTCTTCACTGCTAATTGAAAGTTTTCTCAAGCTAGTCTGCAAATTTTTATGTTTAGATACTGAATCTCCAAAATAAAATACATATTCAAGTCTAATATTTTAGATCCCTTGTGATCTAGATTTACATAACCATTTTAGACTTCATTTCATTGCCTTGCATTTCTCACCACTCAAAACAAATCTTGGGTAATCCTGCATGATTTCCTTTCTGTCTAGGTTGCCATTATTTTCCATTTCCATATAGCCTATTTGTATATTTATGAAAGCTCAGCTTTCAAATCTGCCTTCAGGGCAACTGTATCAATTATATCGAAATCATGGTAGTGTATTAAACCTACTGTAATCAAGGTACACATGTTTTAATGGTCTTTAAAATTTATGCTTGTTTTAATGAGTTACTTATAAAATACTAACAACCATGTTTCAGATCAGAAAATAATAAACACAAATGGTGAAAATGATTTATTATTGTTATGCAAAGTTGCATATTCTTCTCCTACATCAGATCCAGAATCCTTCACTACCTCTTGCTAGCATGTCCATAGCTGTTTTTATATATACCCTTGGATGCATCTCATGCAAACTGTTTCTGTCTGCTTATTTAATTTAGTTTGTATAGTCTTCTAATCACACAGAGCCTGGTCTGATTCCTGCAAAGTGTGTTGGCTCAGTGAGCGTACAGTGAGCTGGTTCAACTTTTCAGCTTTTTGGAGATTTTTAATATATAAGGCACCTCTTCTGTTTTTAATTCATTTAAATGAAAACATTGGCTGTGAAGTGGCACATACTTGTAACAACTGCAGTTTGGGAGGCTGAGGCAAGAGGATTGCAATTTCAAGTGGTGCCTCAGCAACTTAGTGAGGCTCTGTCTCAAAGTAACAAAAAAAAAAAAAAAGGCCTGTGGATGCAGCTCGTGCAGAGGCTCTGGGTTATAATCCTTAGTATCACACAAACAAGAGGCAAATCCCCAGAAGCATTTATTGTCATTTTTTTCCTCATTTGTCATTCAAGTTACCGTAATTGTATTATCAGTGGAAATCTTCTAAGTTGGTTTTGGTGAAGAGAATAACTTTACTTGCTTATATAATTTTTTTCACCATGGTATATTGATATGTTGAAAAGACATTTCTCTCCTGAAATTATACTTTGAACACATTCTTAGCATTTAATGTCATTAAATAACATTATATTATTATATAACTTGGAAAATGAGGGCTCAAAAATCCATTTTCATTATCTACTGTCTGTGTAACCTTGGGCAAATTATCTTTTTTGTATTTCTCTTTCTTCATATATTATATAGATTAAAAAAATCCATTCTGCATTATCAAGGGAGAAGACATATGTACAAAGAATTGCAAATTGTAAAATGCTATACATGTCATTTTAAGAAATTAAAGGTAATTTATTATCTTCAACATTTAGAACAAACCAAAATATTATTTGTACATAATACTTTATCCTCTCAGTTTTTAAATTGTGTATAATTGTATTTTGTTATTTTAATAAACCAATGTAATTCTTAAGGAGTTTTTCTTTTTCCTTAAGTTTTGGAAGCCATTTGGTTAGATGACTTGTAAAATATGTTTTAACTTTTTAATAATGTCTGTTCTCTTCTGTATGTTGTGAACACAGCATATTCTTTTTATTAAAAGAACCATTATTGATTTGCTAAAGTTCAATTAAAAAAAAGCATGACTTCAGTTCTGCAGTTGCTCAGTCTTTCATTCTCTTCTTGTTTTGCCTGTTTGTTTTTCTGAATGAACACAG
>PVLA01017485.1:0-17203 GCA_004027455.1 Hydrochoerus hydrochaeris
CTATTCACACAAATAATTAAGGAAAACTTCCCAAGCATGGAAAAAGAAAATGACATTCGGTTATATGAGGCATACAGAACTCCAGACACCTACAACCAAAACAGAGCTACACCCAGACATATAATAATCAAGATGCCAGAAATTCAATACAAAAACAAAATATTAAAAGGTGTCAGAGAAAAGAAACAGATTACCTATAAAGGTAAGCCCATCAGAATCACGGCTGACTTCTTGACACAGACCATCAGATCAAGAAGAGCTTGGAGCGAAGTATTCCAAGCCCTGAAAGAAAATAACCTCCAGCCCAGATTGATGTACCCTGCAAAACTGTCACTAGAAAATTAATGGAGAAACAAGATGCTTCTATGACAAAGAGGAATTGGGTGAGTTTGTGCCCTCCAAGCCAGGCCTGCAGAGAATACTGAAGGACATTCCAGAGAGAGAGAAAAAAATACCAGGATTTTAGGAACAGTGGCACAAAGGCCTC
Organism: Hydrochoerus hydrochaeris; assembly: GCA_004027455.1. Lineage (NCBI taxonomy): Eukaryota > Metazoa > Chordata > Mammalia > Rodentia > Hydrochaeridae > Hydrochoerus > Hydrochoerus hydrochaeris. Next base: position 488 of record PVLA01017485.1, read on the forward strand.
AAGGAGTGGGGCAGGCAGTAGAATGAAGGAGAAAAGTAGACAAACAAAGGCAGAAAAATAGCACAGCAGAAATGAGGCAGAGAAAGATGGTTAGAATCTCTAATATAGATGGCCTTGATACACTATATTGTTAATAGTGCACCAGGATTTAAAACCCACATTACTCACACCACTCTGCTTAGATGGATTATATTCTGTTCCAGTCCTTCTACCTGTACTAGCTTTGAGGGCACAGACAGTAATCCCGAAAATGACAGGATATAGTACGGTAATCATCCTTAATTTCCTATTAATTTAATCTACAGCTATGTAAAACCTACACTGTTTTACCATGACTGATCATAATCAAATCTGGTTTGTTAGATCTCTGTTTTGTATTGATAGGTTTTATTCAAAGCTGTTATGATTGATAGTATCTAGTCTGAGAGAATAGGCAACTGCACTTGAGATGACAAGATTCACTAGAATATCCACTCTGGTTTGATTATTACCTGCCTTTGAAGTTTTATACTGTCTACAATGTTTTATTTTTTCTAATACTGGTATGTACTGCTATCTTCAATTATACTGCTATATTCAATTATACCTGATGATATAGACAATTCTATTGAAGATAATAAGAAACAACATAATAATCATTGTAGATCACCTTGTACTGTGGTTTTATAGGATGTTATGGCTTCATGTTTTTATAGGAATTTGTTTTCTTTTGTCTTGCTAGGTTTTGTTTTTCCCTCTAATACAGAAAGGATAGAAATACATGCAGAGATTCATGCATGCATAGCTGTTTACACTCTCACTGTCTGAATATTTACTTTGTATGCTTTAATTTTGTAACTTGAACAACTATTTCTAAGAGGACAATATGTAATTTATCAACTAATGATTTCTTATTATCTTTTTTTTGAAATTCTGTATTATCTCTACCCTTTACATGATTTTGTTTCTCTTTAAATACAAAAAATTAAATAAATATATATATATATATATATATATGCATTTCCCTACATTCTAAATAGGATTCAGTCCTTAATATTTGAAATAAGGATTTATCTAAAATTCCCTTGATCATTGAACATAACAACTAAGTTTATATGGAATTTTGCTAATAACATATCTCAACATTAAAATTTCAATGTAGGGCTGGGGATTTAGCTCAGTGGCATAAGCACCTGCCTTTCAAGCATGCAGTCATGAGTTCAATTCCCAGTACTGATAAAAAAATTAATAATAATAAAAAATAAAATTTCAATGCCATTATTATTTTCCAATGGGATACACTGTTCAATATTTATTAATGATGACTATATACATAAATCATATTGTAATGATTCTCTTTATGGTGACAAAATATATACATGATAAAAGTCATATATGCACACACATTTCATATATGATTGATTTATGACAATGTAGGATTTTTAGTTACTTTTCTACTGTGCCAATAGATTAACTTAAGTCTGAAGAAGACATACTTTTGGTGACTAGCTGCATATTTGGAAGGGGACAGGTAGTAATATACACACTAGTCAAAAATTAGCTAGGATTAGGTAATGGATGTTACTTGGTTTAAGATTGAAAATATGTCATTTTAAATACTTTTAATTTTTTTAGTTCTTCATTTTTCTTCTTGTACATTTTTTAACCAAATTTTTTCACTGCTCTGAGTTATCAAAAAAGATTAGTGGCTATTAAAATCAAATATCTGTCTGTAATAAAATATGAATAATGTCTAATGTTTCACAATGAACATGCTTTTTCTGTTAATGTTTTATAACTGGTCAAATCTACAGCACAGTGAATATAATTTAGTTGACTTTTTGGATATTTGTTGAATGTAGGTTGGTAGAGCATTTTTCTTCTGCTCTTATATTTAACAGTGTTAACTGAATAACTTTCTTGTCCAAAGACTCTCCCAACAAGAGATTCTAGATCAAAGACTGGCAGAAAATACAAATTAGCAAGATTTCCATTTCAAAGAAAATTAGCATTATATGAATATCAATTTGAAACAAAACTTCATTAAATTAGGAATATATTAGGTACTCTTGAAGGGAAAAATGGAAAAGTAAATGTTCACTCCATTCCCTCACTCCATGTGTACAAAATTTCTTCACCACATATAACTTATATTTAGGCACTTGAAAGATTGAAAATAGAAATTATATTTTTTCCTAAGGAACCGTAGTTCAGATAAATTCAAATACACTTAAAATTTGTGTGCTACAATGATGATAACATCTAAGTTCAATTTGATTATCTTATAGCTATTTTTTGGGGGGTGATATATGGCCAAACATGTAGCTTTTCTCGAGTACTCAATATTTTAAATCACTAGGCCAGTATCAGTTACAGGTACAGACTCAACTATGGTAACACAGAGCAAGCTGCTCAGTGCCTCACAATGTGCTTTACACACTGTTGGTGCTGAATTTTTATTGAATAAACACCTTTATGTCTCTAGATTTCTACTGTAAAAAAAAAATTGTTGTTTAATCCTTAGATTTAGCTAAATTAACCCATAAATCTTTTTTCAGAAGCATCCTACTTTTGAAATAAGTCAGAAGTTCTAAGGTTACAACTAGCAGTATAGGAGTATCAAAACTATATGTCCAGCATGAAAAAAACTAGTAGTTATTTTGTCAAACAGTTACTATTTACATAAAAATATCTGAGGAGCCAAGATGCTGAAAGTAGTACTTTACTCAGGTAGGCTCAGAGTGAAGCCTTGAGAGCCCAAGAGCTGTGATATCTACAATAATTCTGCTTCACTACTGTGTACAACTTTACGTGATAAAATTAATGTACCATTATTTAGGGAAATTAATTGTAACAAAACTGAGGCTTATATTAATCATAAATTATTGGTACATTATTTATAGTGTTTTGTGATACTACATTGCTAGAGACACCACTATTCACAGAAGACATGATTTAAATTTATTAAGGGCTGGGAAATGTACTTTTCAACATATAAATTGAAAAACTGGTTAAACTGTAGTCTCCCAGATAATTCATACTATCATGTAAATTACTCACTGATTTATATGCATTTATCTTTGTTTCTTTTTTCACACTATGATATCCATGTACATTAAGAATTTTAACTTGTAATACTATATTGGTATAAATTGGTTCACAAAACAAAACAGAAGACTCAGATTAAAAATTGCAGTTTTCACTGAAGCAGAAAAGACTCAAGAAGAATAACCTCATGGATACCCTACGATTTGTTAAAAGGTAATGTTTCCTCAGTACCGGGGTCCCCTGATAAGGTTCTGTAGAAGAACTAGTGGTCCAGTAAAATAATATCTGCACTTTTAAACAAGTGATAAATTGCATGATTATAGTCTTTGCATGGTTTATGGTCTTGTTTACCACAACGCTAAATCTAAGGAGCAAGTTTTGCCAAGAAAACGGATTTAAAAGAAGCCAAGAGAATTTTCAAAAACTCTCCAACAAATACTATTAAAATCTTCAAAAACATACAAATGGTGCAATGGGAAAAAGTCAGATGTGAACTTCTTTTTATTTGTAAGTTAATACAATTTATTTATCAACCATTCATTCAACAAGCAGCTGTTGAGTTTTATTATATGCCAAGAAATAAGCTTTTTTCCTCTGAGAGATGAATATGAATGTAATGAATACGAATGATATGACTCCTGTCCAAAAGTTACTAATTTGTGACCAACTTTCTCAATATTTTTGTTTTGCTTGGATTTTTCTTTTTCAGTGGTGGGGATCAAGCAAGGGGCTAGTGCCTGCTAAGCAAGTGTTCTACCACTGAGCTGCACCTCCAGCCGCAAACATTTTAAGTATTAATTGTCTTTCATATTAAAAGATGACATTAATTTGTTTGTCCCTCACAGGAATTAAGTCAATTGTCAAGCACAGGATTGGACATATAATAGAGGTCAATGTTATACATTCTGTATGTTTTAATACTGCTGGGGTTTTAAATGAATGAAAAATATCCAATCAAAATCATCCCTAGTAGAACAAATACTCTAAATAAAAGCACAGAGTATCATAGAGCCCCTAGTACACACAGTGTGATCAGCATGCTCTACAGACGTATATAGATAGTATCTAACCCTAACCCTGTCTTAACTTACCTGCCCTATAGAGCAGCCACCAAGTAAGGCAGGGAAGGCAGGGATGGGCTGACTGGCACTGGCATTTTTGACCTCTAGATTTCAAGGCTGACTATTTTCCAGCCAGTATTATTTTCAGGGAAAGAGGGAACATACATGAAGAGGTTCAAGAGATGCAGGGAGTGGCACAGTGCCTGTCTGATAATCACAAGGTCATGAGTTCAATTCCCAGTAAAGAGATGCAGGGAACAGGAGGACAACATTAAAAAAGAAATAATGTCACATACATGTACCAACCCACAAAGAATAAATTCATTATGTATTTGGAACATGTACGAATAAAAATATAATTGTTTTAAAAAGGCATTTAGTTAAATGACTCTTCACAAGTTTGAGTTGTTAAGTAGACTTCTTGTATGCAAAATGTGTAAGAGGTGATTGAAAAATCCGTCCCTTGAAATACACTTATCGGGCCAGGGATTTAGCTCAGTGTTGCAAGCACCTGCTTGGCAAGTGCAAGGTCATGAGTTTGATCCCTGGTACAAAAAAAAATTACACTTATCCCACTGTGGCAGTATATCTTTTTTTTTTTTTTTGGCAGTATATCTTTTAATGCAGAAAGTTTTGCCACAATGGGATAAGCGTATTTGAAGGGAAGCGCTTTGAGTATTCTGAGAGGGATTAATGCCAATGTGTCTTTTAGTGTAATAATTTTAAATTTAAACATTCACTGTATTTTTTGAATACCCCTCATTGATCAAATGTTTACGACAATTCCTGTCAAATACAAACATGGTGCGTCCCATTCTCCTTATTTACTAGATCTGGCTCCTTTCACTTCTGACCCTTCCCCAAAGTCAAGATGACCAGGAAAAGTAATGAGCACTTTGAAACACTTCAGGCAGTGTGTTATCCATAATAACTCAAGTAAAGACATGAAAGAGGTCTTCCAAAACTTCTGCAGGGAGGGCCAAGAGTGAGAGGATAAGAGTCCAAATCAAGGGAAAGAATTTAGAGGGGGTTTTATGGCAATATATCTTTTACTTTAATAAAAGTTTCAATTTAAACACTGAACCTCCTATCTCACCTCCTGTCTTGTGCTAGTAATCTCCATATTACTGTCTCTTAGATTTTGTGCTTTTTCTTCTTCCAGATCATTTTTTTTTTTTTGTAACCCTCAGCTACTTGAAGACATCTTGGAAAAACTTTGATTTCAGGTCCAGAGATAAAGGAACGTTTTGTCTACTATAAACCCCTTGTCATGAGCCAAAGTATTCTAGCATTAGCTTTTTCCATGTTTACTATTTTTCTATTTGGTTTAAACTGAATTAAAAACAGACACAAGGGAAAAAAAATGAGTTCAGAGAAGCACAACATATCTCGTTTTTCTATATAGCTATATCAAGAAGACAAGAAATAATAGACATGAGCAGTGAAAACATACATTAGGTTACGTTTAAGAGGGTAGTATATTGGTTTTTTTATTTTTGGTACCAGGGATTGAACTCACGAGCACACGCTTGAAAGGCAGGGGCTTATGCTGCTGAGCTAAATTCTCAGCTCAGGTAGGTTGGTTTTTATTTGACTAGACAAATAATTGAGTTCTCAGGCATAGTCCAAAGAGCTAGCCACAGTGGTTATTTTTTTTTAAAAAAAGGATTACCCTTATAGGATTTAATTTTTGTTTGCAAAGGCAGAAAGTAAGTCCTAAATTTATACTGTGTTCATTAATGGCGTCATAGTAAAAAGATATAGTAGGCTAAAAAGGATAAAGTGATTCAAAGAAATGGAATTGGTATCTTTTAATACAGTCTTGATTTGGTTATAGCTGCACATTAGGAAGAATAATACATCAGAGACTAGCAAGATAGATTGGAGAGAATTTAGAGAGTATTTAGAGGAAAAAAATATGACCAATAATTGTAAACATCCAGGTAAAAGGAAATGAAAGAGGAGGTTACAGTACGTTAGCAAAAATAGTACAAAGCTAAAACACTTGACAAATGCCCCACAAAGTGGTTCATGCCTGTAATGTCAGCTGTTCCAGAGAGAATCTAGGGGATCACAAGTTTGATCCCAGCATAGGCAACACAATATAAGCCCATAGGAAGGGAGGAGGGTTGAGAAAATTAGCTCAGACTGTGTAAAATATCAGTGTACAAAAGGAATTGACAGAGATGACTAACTTAGCAACAGAAAAGGAAAATCTGCATTCTTCCAGTTGTTGGGGAGAGGGCAAAAGTCACCTTAAGTCAAATTTTACATTCAAAAGGCTCAAAAGGGCTGGGATATAGTTTGGTTGTGAAGCATGTGCTTAGCAAGCGCAAAGCACTTCATTTAGTTCCCAGTATCAAGGAACATACAATAAAACAAAAATAAAAATGCTTAGCGATTATTTAGCTCTTAAATTTAGAGCTCATACATAAATCAGTCAAAGGGAAATAAAAATGGTGGCTTTTGAATTTAAAATAATATATGATGTGCATGCATGGAAAGAAAATTGGCAACAAAATCCTATACATAAACGTTTATACCAGCATTATTCATAATAATTGGAAGTGAAAATTGCCAAAATTTCCATCAACTGAAGAAAGAATAAACAAGATGTAGAATATGGGTATAATAGAATATGATACAGGAATACAAAACTAATGAACACAGAGATAAAAATATTTTGGAAGCTGGTGCATGGGTTTGTATATCTTTCTGAATTTATTATTGTCACACTAGTATACCCTTTATTCTAGTTCTTTTTATGAGATGCGACTTTTGCCTACTTAGAAAAATTAAAATTATAAAAGAAATTCAAATATATGTAAATATATGCTATATGGCTCCATTAAATTTGAAAATATATGGCAACTAAAAGATGTCAGTTGCACAATACAACTTCCTACATTATTGCATTTACATGAAATGCCTATCAACAGAGAAACAAAATACATTAGTAGTTGTCTAGGGCTCGGGAGTTTGAAAGAAAATTGTGAGTCACTACTAATAGGCAGATTGTCTTTTGGGGATCATGAAAATACTGTAAATTCTAGGTTGTGAGGGCATCTGCACAGCCCTGTGAACAGATTGAAACCAGTGTATTTCACAGTCTTAACAAATATCACAGCATATGATAAAACTATTATAAAAAGCTACAAAAGAAGATGGTTAAACTAAACAATCTAAACCAAGAGGCTATTTCTGAGATTTTGTTTTGTTTGGTTTTTACTAGAATCTTATAGTTAAGAATTACATTTTTATTTTAACCAAATGCAAATCCATTTTTTTCCCAACACATGTAATGGGGAAAAAAGTGTCTTTAGCATTACACTGCTTGGTATATGAAATATACTCTGTTCTTTTCCAGTTTATCATTGTAATTCTAGTCTCAGTGCGGTAAATCAATTTCATAAATCAATTATTAGTCATGATCCATAGGCTGAAAAGTATCAATCTTTAGGCAAAGAAAGATAAGTGAAGATCACCCCAAAGATTAGACAGACTGTTGAGAAAGGGGTAGAAATAGAAGCATGATGAATAAGGATTCAAAGAAGAGAAACATACAGAATACACACTACAAGAAGACAAGTATGTAGAATAAAATGGACAAAAGGAAAAAGCCATTAGTATCAGATTATACCGAATTTTCAATAAGGATTTAGACTGAAAAAGACAATTAGCTTAGTTAATGCATTTGCTTTAGAATATAATAGTAGCATAGCCTTCAGACTAACATAGAGCTGGGGATTTAGCTCAGTGGCAAAAGCGCCTGCCTGGCAAGAGCGAGGTCATGAGTTTGATCCCTGGTACTGCAAAAAAAAGAAAAAAAAAAAGACTAACATAGATTAGGAGAAATTCTTTAGTATGTAATCCTAATTTCATTTTTTCATCACATAAAAATTTTAAATTTATCAAAACTGCAATTTATAAATATAAGCAAATACTTCAAAAAGCCTTTCATCTACTGCTTAAGTGTATTTGTAAGTAGTTACACCCTGAATTTCCAAGGGGAAAAAAAGAAGAAATATAAATTTGGATTTGCTAGTAAAGCAAATAAATTCAATTTTAAACTATTTGTATGATTTAAAATAAATCAGGGTCAGGGATATAGCTCAGTGGCATAAGCTCCTGCCTGGCAAGCACAAGGTCCTAAATTCAATTTCTGGTACCAAAAAAGAAAATACATAAGTAAATAAATAAATCAGAAGACAACTGATGGGGGAGAATATCACTTTAAGAAATTATCATCATAATTTTATTTTGATTTTTTGCTTATTTATCTGAATGTGAATTATTGGAAAAGCCTTAAGAATGTCTATGCTTATTTGGTGCAGTGTTATGCATGAAAAGATTAAAAATGAAAGGTAATGAGATACTGAGAGTGAAAAGAATTTCAAATGAAGTCAAATAATATAATAATTACATAACTGATAAAGGTAATTAAGTGAGGAATTATATAAGACACCATGACAAGTGGAAAGACCACAACAAAATGAACTAATCATTAGACTCAGTTGACTTCCTTCCTTGACAAGAGTGTTTTAAGGAAAGTACCAGTGAATTGACCTAAAGTTTGACAATCTGTTGGGATATTTAGATGCTGGTGAAAACAAAAGGCCTTATTTAAACACTGATAGATTTTTTCTTCCTAATGATTAACAAACTATTCTGATAGTAGAGATTGAGATATAATTCAATAATCTGAAGATTATACATTGCATATTTTCTTTTCCCAGCTTGTACCTATATTTTCAGTTGTTATACCTAACACTATGTGGAGAATTAGGTGACAGAAATCAGTACAAGTTAGTTCAGGGCCCTTACACACATAGGACACTATCACAAAATACCACACACAAATAGGGTCCCTCAATCTGGGCATGCACACTTGTAATCCCAGCACTCAGAGGCTCAGGAAGAAGGACTGCCAGTATGTCAAGGCCAGCCTGAGCTACAAAGTGAGTTCAAGGTCAGCGTGAACTATAAAATGGATCCCTTGAAAACAACAAACCTTGCATTTAGATGTAGTTCAGTGGTAGAATACCTGTCTATCATGCATGAAGCCCTGAGTTTTTAAAGAAAATTTCTCACAGTCCTAGAGGCTGGGGATTCCAAGATCAAAGTAATGGGTGATTAGTGTCTAGTGAAACGTTCTTTCTTGTGCACTGTGCCTTCCAGCTGTGTCCTCAACCTAGTAAAAGGCACCAGGCAGCTCCCTGAGACCTCTCTTATGAGGAAATTAATCCCCTTCAAGAAAGTGTAGCCCTTACAATTACCTCCTCCATGGTTTACCTGCTAGTAACATCAGAGATTGACATTCATAAAATTTGGAGGGATACAAACATTCAGAGGACAGCAGCCCTTAGAACATATTTTGATACTGACCTTGAATTAACTGATTTAGTATTGAGGGTACAAGTGCAACCCGCCATTAGTCTTTTCCTATCACTGCACTAACTGCATGGCTTAGACTTTCTGATTCTTCTTTCACTAATATGAAACATTACAGACATGATGAACTCGATGATCTTTTAAAATTGCAAAATTTGTTGAAATGTTATTCTGTATCATTTGGGTTCTTATCTTTTCTGCTAGTTCTATAGCATCAGCAAGACTCATACATACTTTGGACATTTATTCACCTATAGTAAAAGATCTCAATGGAAGTAAAATGATTAACAATGTTCTCAAAGATCAGAGCCCAAGATGAATGGTGACTGATGATACAATAAGGGCAATTCCGTGTTCTGTATGCGGGGATCTCATATACATGTTGAGCAAATAGATTTGATTTCCGTAAAAATAATAGTACATTTTCTCTTTTAAATAATAGTAATAAAGACAGAAATAAAAATTGACACATATGCATTGCTAGTCATAGTAAATGTGGTAGAAATTTTATACTAAATGTTTTAGTATAAACATTTATACTAAATGTTTTATTCAAAATATTCTTTAAATAATGACAAATTTCCTTGCATAACCTATTGAACTGTATTACATTAACTCATAATTTTTAAATATACTGTTTTTATCTTGATTGGATTATTGAATATGCCAAAATTTATTTTTTAGATTCATCTAATATATACCATAAGAAAAAAGGTTCATTTAAAAAATAATTTTGGGGGTAGAGTTTAAGTGGCAGAGTATATATATGCTTAGCACATACAAGGCCTGATATTTGATCTCTAACACCAAAAAATAAGATTAAAAAATAAATAAAATAAATGGTTAATTAAAAAAAATCAAAATAGCACATTCAGTTGTGCTAGGTAAAAGAGAAAAAAAATATTCCAGATCTTTAGTTAAAATTCAATCTGTTTGGGCTGGAGATTTAATTCAGCGGCAAGAGTGCCTGCCTGGCAAGTGAGAGGCTGTGAGTTCAGTCTCCAGTACCATCCCTCCCTCCCCCCAAAATCCTATCTGTTCTTCCTTTTGTGTGTTGGACCATTGGCCTTCTAAATTTCTGCATTAAAACCTAATTTCTGTTACTTCCCAATAAAATCTTAGCAGGAAACATTCTTTGCAGGGATAATCAGATGCAAGTCAGGTCTTCGGGATAAGCCCCAACCTAAAATGACTAATATTCCCACTAATATTCCCACAAATGAAGGTTAAATCTGGACACAAAGACACCAGTGAAAATGGTCACCTGCAAGGCAAGGAGAGAAGCTTAGAGCAGAACCAACCCTGTACATATCCTGAGCACAAATTTCTCGCCTCCAGAAGTGTCAGAAAACAAATGCAGGTGTTTATGCTATGCCCCTAGCAAATTAATAAACTCCTACAGTTCCTGGATAAACTCCCTCATGTCCTTTTCCTGGGATCAAAATATATTTAGAACATTCTGTTCTCAATTGTGAGTTGGAAATCATAAATCCCAAGAAGCATGATTTAGAAACCAATGCCAGCTCAAGCAAATGAGGGAGAAAAATTATTTCAGTAATAACATAGTTAATTTATATTAGATTGTCAAATCAAAGTAAAATAAAAAGATGCAAAAAAAGATGCATAAACTGATACATTCAAGTTCCATCTATTTGCACTTCTATTTAAGATACAATCTTTTGTCAGTCTGACAAGATTATCTCATATAATCAATGATGCTAAAATAATGTGCAATTAAATATAAGTTTTAAATTGACTTTAAAAATTAATGCTAAGAGTAAAGGGTTTCACTGAAATTATGTATAAATTCTCAAGATGGTTTCTGATTTTTAAATTAGTATAAGGACCAAAGATTTAGCTCAGTGGCATAAGTGCCTGTCTGGCAAGTACGAGGTCGTGAGTCCAATCCCTGGTTCAAAAAAAAAAAAAAAAGAAATAGTATAAAAATATATCAAATATGAAAAGAAACACAAGCAAAGAATATTTATTTTTTTCTATGACTTCACTTTTTTAGCATAAAGTTATAGAAATTTCAAATATTAGAAAATTTCACCAAAAGTAGGTCAGGTATCTTAAAGAAACTTTGTCTTCCCTTTTTTCCCAGCCTGCTTTGTTATTTGCTTTTTAAAAACCATAAATTAGCTATCTTTCTTCCAGAACAGGGAAAGATATGTTAGAAAAACTATTATTTCTAATGTACCTGGAACTTAGTAAGATTCCAATTGATATGTACTCTAAAATATTTAAATCTTGATGAAAGTTCTATCATCTTCTATAACATGTGCTATTTTCTTAAAAATTTTCTTGTATGAGAGAATTAAGAATGGAATCCATTCTTTCAAAATTATTTTAAAATTTAAAATGATGAAAAATGAGCAAAATGATATCCTTTTCTATATGTCATTACATTGCATCCTGATAGAAATGTGTCTTGAAAGGCAAAACTAATTTTCCTAAGATGGCAAATTTGATGTAAGAACTTGCAGCACAATCACTGATCAGCATTATTAATAAAGTATATTCACAACTGCTTAAGCACCTGAGACAAAGTTACACTAAAAAACATCATGTGTTAACTGAATGTGCTGGTGCAGGCCTGTAATCCCAGCACTAGGGAAAGGCTGAGACAAAAGATCATGCACATGAGGCCACACTGACTGACCTAGAGACCCTGTATCAAAACATAAAAAAATTAAAATTCATGTTTATTCATCATCATAATACTATATCTTTAATAAATGTCTATATATCCCTTTCAGGTTGTCAGCAATCCTAATTACCATAAGATTTTAACCAAAAGAAAATATTTATAATTTTAAATTAGATTATGTGCCCATAATCTGAATGTTATTGAAATGAAAGCAAATCTGACTGGAGAACAGAGAGGCTCCTTGCTTTGCCACAGGCTTATTATCCAGAAAGAGAGGCCCAGGTACAGCAGGCGTTAAGCACTGTGAAAGGCCACACAGAATCAGTCAGTCAGGTAGTCTTCTCTATGTTCTTATTAATTAGCCTACAGTTCTTTCAAGTTAGGTTAAAAAATAAATGTAAACATTGGGTTTGGGACACTGGGCAGATGTGGTGGGCTGTAACTACACCCTTAATGACCTCTGAGGGCAGACAGCCAGGATATTACTACAGCTGCTCAGATCACAGAAAAAAAAAAAAAAAAGATTCAACCATGCCAAGAATTTCAAGACATGCTAACTTGTGATTTAGACTCAAATACAGCTGTGTTGCTATGAGTTTTTATAGTTTCTACTTTGAATTTCTGTATTTCTACTTTGAAATGTAGAGAAAAGGATGTATTTCAGGTGATTCCTAGGAAGGTAAGACATCTTATTAACTACTGTACTCATTATGAATTATCTAATAAAAGAAACAATAACTTACTGCATATCCCAAGCTAGTCACCATGAGTTTAAAACAACAAAAGACATATCCAGCAATCCCCTTCCATTTCTCTCTTTCTTTCTCTCTCTCTCTCTCTCTTTCTTTCTTTCTTTCTTTCTTTCTTTCTTTCTTTCTTTCTTTCTTTCTTTCATTTATTTTTGGTACTCGGTATCAAACTCAGGACTTCACATTTGCCAAGGAGCCACTTACACCGCTGAGCTAAACCCTCAGCCCTCCACTTCCATTTCTATTTTGACTTTTTGTCTAGTCAAAATATTAATGATAATTCAACAGAGTAAGTATCATGACAGAACTACGGAGGCCCAGAGGGGTCTCTCCAATGGTGACCGGCCAAGAAGGGAGAAATAGCACACAAAGGGCTACATTATGATAGATTGAGTCTTGAAGCTGAATATTAAAGGATTAATAGGAGTTTGTTGTTTGAGTCATTAAAGGATAGAAGAGAATAAAAAACACCTTGCAGAGGCAAAAGATATGAAGAATACATTAGGTTAAGAACAAATACATAAAGTATTTAGGTTCTACAACTTCAAAGTTAATTTCTGTTCTATAAAGCACATATAACACTAGACTTAAAAAATATAATTATCCATAAATACCCTAGCATTTCCTCTTTAGGTTAGTAAATTCTACACATTAATAAAGACATAAGAAAATAGGGAAGAAAGACATAAATATTTTACTCAGTCTTTCCTTGTTTCTTACATTTTGAGTCACACTTTCATCCCCTTATGGCACTGGCAGAAAAAAAGTAACACATAACAAATATGTCCACACACTAAGTATAAAATATTACAAAGCATGAACATTTGTGCTGGAAAAGCCTCCTGCCAAAGTGTCAGACTCACTGACTATTAGAGTGTAAGTAATAGCCAGATTCTGCCTAATCAACTAAATGCCATGGTGGGTGAAATCCAAGTTTTTATTTTTAAACTTTTTTTCATTTTCTAATTTTTACTTAAGTATCCAGTAAGGCTGTGAACAAAAGCAGCAAAGGGAGGGTGACTGACCAAAGCAATTCAAGTCATCACATAAAATATTAGTAGGTATTGAAACAAAATTCATAATCCATGAGTCATATCTCTATAAATTATTACACTTAATATGCAGTGAATAAAGGTTGGAAAGCTATGTAGTAAGATTCAGTGATTAAGGATGGCTAGGGTAGTGATGATGGCTACTATTACAGAGTACTTCCCTGGACCAAACACTATGGAAAAGTATTGTGTAAACTTTATCATTTATTCCTTACACAGAAAAACAGGTAATGAAAATCATCATCTGAAATATTACCAAATGTACATTCTGCACCAGTATATTTGCTAAGCATTATTCTGACTAATCCTGGTTAAAATTATTTTACACACAATGTTCTCTTTTTATTCTTATGATAAAAAAAGACATATAATCCTCCATTTACCAACAAGGACAAAAGCTTTTGGAAAGGTTCAGTCATCTGTCCACCATTTAATAGCACCATGAAACTTTCAAAGAGATTTGGATTTAAAAGAGATTCGGATTTGTCAGATACTTTGCTGGTGGCCTAGAACATGGTTCTCCTGCCAAAATCTTAAAAAGATCCCTCTTCAAAATATAATAGGCTCATTGAGATTTTTGAGAGAAACAACTGAATAATAAATATAATGTTCTTCCAGTAGCTTCACTGCTCATGAATCATCAGGTAGGTATATAGATACAAGCTGAGAGACAAATGAGGGAGAGGAAGGGAGGGAAGCAGAGAGGCAGCGCATTGAATAAATGAATTGGAAGACAGCTAAAAAGAGAAAAAAAGAGATTGATCTAACTATGGTTTTGGTAATAGTGGAACCAAAAGCAATATTATGTATTCAAGATTTAACTGATAGTTAAACATCAATTTCAAAGTACAATCTTTTTTTCCCCTTAGCTTTTAAAATAGGTATGCAATGCAGATAGAAAAAGTCCAACAGGAAAAAGGGTCAAAGATGGATACAAAAATGATTTAAGGGCCAGGGATTTAGCTAAGTGGCATAAGTGCCTTCCTTGCAAGCACAAGGTCGAGTTCGATGCCAGGTACCAAAAAAAAAAAAAAAGATTTAAAAGTACACTTCCTTAAAAACCTTCATTCAAGTAAACTACCATAAGATCTCATAGCTAGAAAATTCAGGGTATTGTGATAGGATAAAGTATAAGTCAAATTACACAGGGGCCAGGAATTTAGCTTAGCAGCACAAGTGTGTAACTGGGAAGCATGTGGTTGTCAGTTTGATCCTTGGAACCAAAAAAAAAAAAAAACCAGTTATACATAACTAGGATTTCAGAAAAAAGAAAAGAAGGAGCTAAAGATTGCCATTCAGTGAGCAACAAAATACAAAGCCTCCCAGGAGAAACAACTCATTTGCCAGAACAATACATCCTGGAGAGATCCAGACAGAGTGAGATGGATGCTGTTGACATAGGAAGAAATTAAAATGTAAAAAAGCTTGTCAAGCATGTCAGGACTACAACTGAAACAGCTAAAAATATGGGACACAGCATTTTCTCTGGGACCCATCACGTTTGTGCCAGCCTGAATTTGCACCAGCCAGCAGAGCTGCCCAAACTTGTTCCCACCGCCACTCACAGGAGCCACAGCAGTGCTGAAGTTAGGGTTTAGTGAGCCCAACAGAGAGCAGAGCCAGCTAAGGGACCTTCATTAATCCATGGTCAGTGCAGGGAATGAGACCCCCACCCATGGGTAGGGTGCAACCGAATGGGCGACATGTTGGAATTGGGAAGGAGGAGCCTGAACTGTGAGTGACAGTAACTTTAGTTGGTTGCTCCCTCCCTGGAGCAGATTGATCAGATTTGCTTGGACTGGGTCACACCCCTGGCCGGGACCCAATGAGCCATCCTAAATCGATCCCTTGTGCCTAGCATGCACTAACCTGGTGAAGGCCCCTGAAGTTTGGCTGGCCCTGTGGGGATGGGCCAGTATAAGCAGCTCCTGCTTACACCTCAGTAACAAGAGCAGGCAGAAAAGGGCGGAGGTCCCTTGCCAGAGTGATTTGGAGGAACTGTGGCCAACAGGGAAGGGGGCTGGGACCTCCACTGTACACCTGTGTGGAGGAAGCCAGGACCATGACAGGAAAGAGAGGCAAGAGGAGGCCCCCTGCCCAGAACCCTGAGAGCACTGATCCAGGAGAGGGAAAAACAAGGGAGACTGAGGGTGGCAAACATGCAACATCAGACATGGCTTCAACAGACATTAAGAGATATCTTTGGGACCTTGTAGACAAGTTCAAAACTGAAATATTAAATCAGGTAAAGCAGGATATGAGTAGAGTAATAAAAGAAATGCTCTCAGGAAGCATCTCTCAGGAAGATACAGATGAAAGAAGGGAGGAACACAAAACAAGGAGAGAAACATTTGATAAACAATATAAAGAAAATATAGAATACATGAAGCAGATTCAAGGAGACTACCAGGAAATTAAAAACTCCATTGAAAGCTGGCAAAACTCCTTAAAAGAAACTAAGGATGGATTATCAAAACTTGAAGACAAGTTTGCAATGTGTGATCATGAAAGGAAAGATCTCTTAAAAATAACAAGGAAACAGGCAGTAACAATACAAAGGATAGAAGATGACAAGAGAATCTACAATTTAAGAATAAGAAATGTCAACAAAGAAGCAGGAATACAAACAGGTGAATTACAAAGGCTATTCACACAAATAATTAAGGAAAACTTCCCAAGCATGGAAAAAGAAAATGACATTCGGTTATATGAGGCATACAGAACTCCAGACACCTACAACCAAAACAGAGCTACACCCAGACATATAATAATCAAGATGCCAGAAA
>PVLA01017486.1:0-17232 GCA_004027455.1 Hydrochoerus hydrochaeris
TTGTTTGTTTGAGACAGGCTCTCACTATGCAGTTCAGGCTGGCCGTGACCTCACTACATATGCCAGGCTGGCCTCGAACTTGTGGCAATCCTTCTGCTTTCTGAGTGCCCAGCCCCTCTGGGGTTGTTTCTACATTTTCTCTTCTCTTCCAATGACTCCCAGATCTGTTCTAATGCCACTACCATGCTCTTTTATCCATGTAGCTTTGTAATACATCTTGAAATCTGGCATGGTGAGGTCTCTTGCTTTGGTCTTTATTGCCAGGATTGCGTTCTCTATTCTGGATCTCTTCTGATCCCACATGACTTTGAGGATTGTTTTCTCTAGTTCTGTGAGGAATTCTGTTGTGATTCTCGCTGAGGTTGTATTAAATGTTTGGAAGAACGGCTGTTTTGATTCTATCACTCCTGCTTCTCCGGGAATGGGACATCTTTCCATTTTCTGCTGTCCCCTTCAATACCTTTTTTCAGAGCACTATACTTTTCACTGAAGAGGTGTTTCACTACCTTGGGTAGGTTAATCCTAAGCATTTAATTTTTCTTTGTGTTATTGTGAATACAGTATTGTTTTCCTAATTTATTTCTCAATTGGTTCATTACTGGTGTACAAGCATGCTACTGATTTTTGTACCCTGCTATATTTTGACTTTGTTTGGAGCCTTTTGGTGGAAACATTCTTCATTTGTTTTTCATTTAATATGATTCTGGCTGTTGGCTTGTCATAAGTGGCTTTTATCAGATTGATAATTTCCTTCTCTACTTATTTTCCTCAGCATTTTTCATATGAATGGATGGATTTTGTCAAAAGCTTTTTCTGCATCTGAGATGATTGAGTGATGTTTTTCCTGGTGTCTCTTTACGTAGTCTATTACATTTATTGATTTTCATAGTTCAAAACATCCTTCTCTCCATGGGATGAAAACTTGATTAAGGTATGTGATCATTCTGATAATTACACATCAGGTTGCCTGGATCTTTCAGAGGAATTTTGCATGTATATTAATTAAAGAGATTGACCTGTGGTTTTCTCTTTGTAGTTGTTGTGTAGAGGTTTATCTTGTTTTGCAATCAGAATAATGCCAGATTCTAGGAATTAGTTTAGTTTTATAATTTTTTTTTTATTTTAAAGATGGTAAAACAAAACAGAACAAAGCAGATCAGAAGAATACAATCGAAGTGACACAGATTTCAAAGCAAGACAACAGGACAGCAACAGTGGCTACATAATATCTCTTGTTTTCTTCTAAAGAGTTGTCTACATCTTTGCACACAATGAATTCATACAAAACAACATAGTGTAAAACTAATCAGAATAGAGTGATGAAGACATTACAGGCCTTCAAAACCAGACAATATGAAAATTAACCATGGCTGCCATAATGGCTCTTGTTCTCTTGAAACTAGCTGTCCATACCTTCATGTAGGTTGAAATTCAGCACCACAGAACAGACAAAAACCACTTTAAACAAAGAATAGAAGTAGTACTGGATTTCACAGCACGATGATATAGAGTCCACAGTGGTTACCATAATGTCTGTTTTTCTTCAAAGTAGCTGTTCATTTTATCACACATAATATAATTGATTCTCATAAACTGTTTAGGAGAAGTTCTAGGCATATATAAACCTCTACATGTACACCTATCTTTTCTGCACTAGAGAGAAAAGCAAAGCAAAACAAATTATCAGAAAAACAGATAAAATGACAAATAAATAACACTAGCCAAGAGCCCAAAACAATGGCGATACAGGCCTTCAAAACAAGATCCTAGGAGCAGAACAAGGTTGTTATTTTACATAGTGATCTTCAAAAGACTTCTTCAGATCACCAGACACAAACATGCAAAATTGAGCCAATCCTATGAATGGTAACTGTTTTGTTCCAAGATCTAATGGAATTTGTAGCCCAATCACCTTAGCTATTTTAAGTGTGTTTATACAAATTTAGATATTTTTTCTTTTTCCTTCCTTTTTTTCTCCTTTTCCCTGAGGTTATTTTTTCCCTTTTGAGCAGATTCTTAACCTTTCACAGAACTGATTGAGGATTTTGTATCTTATGTGCTCTTACCATTTCTTACACTAGGAATACAATACAGTATTTATATATGTGAGCTTGATTTATTTCACTGATGAGTATGGTCTCCAGTTGCATCCATTTACCTAGAAAAATCTCAATGTGATCATCCTTTATAGCAGAGTAGTACTCCACTGTATAAAAGGATCCCATCTTTTTATCCATTCCTCAGTGGATGGGCATTTAGGTTGTTTCCACAATCTGGCTATTACAAATTGTGCTGCTATGAGCATGGGCGCACATATATCATTGTGATATGATGTTTTCAGTTCTTCTTTAATATGCCCAATAGCTGGTTCAAATGGGACTTCCACTCCCCGGTTTTTGAGGAACCTCCAGACTGACCTCCACAGAGTTGCACCAGTCTACACTCCCACCAATAGTGCAGAAGAGTTCCTTTCTCCCCACAGCCTCTCTAGCATTTGTTGTTGGTAGTTTTCTTTGTGCTGGCCATTCTTTCTGGAGTGAGATGGAATCTCAGTGTGGTTCTGGTTTGCATTTCTCTAATGACCAATGATGCTGAACATGTTTTCATGTATTTATTTGCCATTTGCATTTCTTCATCTGGGAACTGTGTATTCATCTCAGATTCCGTGTTTGCATTGGGCCTTTGTATTTCTTGGGTCTGATTTTTTAAGTTCTTTATATATCATAGACAGAAGTCCTTTGTCTGAGGTACAGTTGACTAGATTTTTTCCAAAAATCATGTCAATCATGGGTTTCCTTTTTACTCTGTAGGAGATTTCTTTTACCATGCAAAAACCTTTTAATAAGATGAGATTTTTTTTTAACCAGGGATCGAACTCATGACTGTCTGCACGCTTGCAAGGCAGGTGCATATGCCGTTGAGCTCAATCCCCAGCCTGAGGTCTCAGTTATTGATTCTGGGAAGTATTTCCCCATGCTGTTTGATTTTAGTTCATGAATTTTCTACCTACTTTGTCTTTGACCAGATTTAGTGCTTCTGTGTTAATATTTAGGCCTCTGATCCATTTTAACTTTAGTTTAGTACGTGGTGATCGGCATGGGTCTAGTTTTAGTTTACGGCATATGGAGAGCCAGCTTTTCTAGCATCACTTATTAACGAGGCTGTCTTTCTTCCAGTGAATGTGTTTGGCCCCTTTGTCAAAGATAAGGTGGCTGAGTGTGTTTGTAGTGTAGATGGATCTTCTCGTGTGTTCCATTGATCTTCAGCTCTATTTTTATTGAAGTAGCATGCTGATTTTATCACAGTAACTTTGTAGTATAGCTTCAAGTCAGGGACTGTGATGCCTTCTGCCTTGCCTTTGTTGCCCGTAATTGCCTTTGTTATTCTACGTCTTTTCTGGTTCCAGATGAATGTTAGGAAAGATTTCTGTAGACCTGTGAGATACGCTAGTGGCATTTTGATTGGGATTGCATTAAATCTGTATAACAATTTTGGGAGAATGGCCATTTTTCAACTTTGGTTTACCTATCCATGAACAAGGAATGTCTTTCCATTTTCTGAGACCCTCTTCAATTTCTTTTTTCAGGGTGTTATAATTTTCCCTGAATAAGTATTTTACGTCTGTTGTTAGATTGATTTCTAAGTATTTCATTTTTTGGATGCTATGGTGAAGAGTGCAGCTTCTCTTATTTCTCTCTCAGTGAGTTTGTTGTTTGTGTATAGGAATTCTATTGAGTTTTGAGTGTTGACTTTATATCTAGCTACATGACTGAAGTTAGTTATTATACTAGTAGCCCTTCAAGGGAGTTTTGGGAGTCTTCTATGTATAGTATCATGTCGTCTGTAAATAATGACAATTTAACTTCTTCTTTTCCTATCCTTACTTCTTTTATTTCTCTCTCTTGTCTTGCCTAATTGGTCTGGCTAATATTTCCAGCACTATATTGAATAGGAGTGGTGATAATGGACATCATTGTCTTGTTTCTGGTTTTAGAGTAAAAGCTTTCAGTCTTTGGCCATTTAAATGATGCTGGCTGTTGTTCTGTCATAGATGGCAATTACCATATGGAGGTTAAGGTGGGTTCTTGAACAACAAATATAGGAATCCAAGCAGCCAAATTGATAAATTTGGAATTTAATTAACTGAGCTCAGGGCTACTCATATACAGACTCCCCTGGTTCAGGGTCCAAACAAGTGGCCCTGAACTGGAAAGTTATAGAGTTTTTAAAAACGAGAACCACAAAAGACGTCCTGTTGGAAACAATATAGCTTGCATCGTTCATTAATTTTGGGTTGACACCTGTTTCCTGCTTCTTTTGTTGAGCAGGTCGATTTTTCTCCTATAGGTACAGCTCATTCTGCTTTTCTCATGGGACTTAAACACAGAATAATTTTCCATTTTTCTGAGTTAAATACAGGGCACTAGTTAAATGCAGTGCTCAAGATGGCATCAGTTATGCCAAGCCACAGCAAGGTACAGAAAATCTATTCTGGTTTTCTGTAGGGTTCTTATGATGAATGAGTGTTGGCCCTTATCAAAAGCTTTTTCTGCATCTATAGAAATGATCATATGTTTCCTATTTTTGGCTCTATTCATAGGGTGGATTACATTTACTGATTGGCATATGTTGAACCACCCCTGTATTCCTCGGATGAATTCCACTTGGTTGTGGTGTATAATCTTGATGATTTGCTGCATTCTGTTTGCCAGTATTGCATTGAGAATTTTTGCCTCGATCGATGTTCATGAGGGAGATTGGCCTGTAGTTCTCTTTTGTGGTTGGGTCTTTCTCTGGTTTTGGTACTAGAGTAATACTTGCTTCCAGGAATGATTGAGGGAGAATTGCTTCCCTTTCCATTTCATTGAATAGTTTGAGGAGTATCAGCATGAAGTCGTCCTTGAATTTCTTGTAGAATTCTGCAGTGAATCTATTAGGACCTGGGCTTTTCTTTGTTGGTAAAGTTTTAATTGCATTTTCAATTTCACCATATAACATTGTGTTAATGAACCGTTTTACATCTTCTTGATCCAGGTTTGGCAGTAAATACATTTCTGGAAGTCTGTCCATTTCTTCTGTGTTATCAATCCTATGAGAGTAGAGGTTTTTGAAATGTATATTGATGATCTTCTGTATTTCCACTGGGTCTGTATTGATTTTGCCCTTTTCATTCCTTATTTCATGGACTTTTCTTTCCTGATTAGAATCAGTTTGTCTAGTGGTTTATCAATTTTATTTATTCCTTCTAAGAACCAACTCTGTGATTCGTTGATGCTTTGTGTTGTTTTCTTAGTCTCTATTGCACTGATCTCCACTCTCCTCGCTGTAATTCCCTCCCTCCTCTTGGCTGTGGGCTGGGCTGGCTCTTCTTTTTCTAGATGTTTGAGGTGTAGCATCTGGTTGTTTATTTGTGTTCTTTCTGTTTTCTTGATGTGGAAATTCACCACAATAAATTTTCCTCTGAGGACTGCTTTCGTTTCATCCCACAGGTTCTGGTAAGTAGTATTTACAGTTTCATTTACTCATAGATATTGCTTAATTTCTTCTTTAATTTCCTGTGACCCATTGAATGCTTGGGAGTATATTATTTAATTTCCATGTGTTTGTGGAATTTTAGCAGCTTATTTTATCATTAATTTCTAGTTTCATGGCACTGTAATCCAATGACATGCATGGAATAGTTTCAATTCTTTTGCATTTACATAAGCATGTTCTGTGGGCTGGTATATGGTCTATTTTAGAGAATGCCCCCTGTGCTGCTTAGAAGAATGTATATTCTGAATCTGTTGGCTGGAACACTTTGTACCTATCTACTAAGGCCATTTGTTCACAGGTGTGATTCAGTTCTTTCTTTGCTGATTTTCTGCCTAGTTGATCTGTCTCTTTGTGTCAGTGGGCTGTTCAGGTGTCCCACTACAATTGTGTTACTGTTTATTTTCTTTTCTGTTAATATTTGTTTTGTATAGCTGGGTGTTCCCAAATTTGGTGCATATCTATTTAAGATTGTTATCTCTTCCTCTGGAAGTTTTCCCATGACTAGTATGTAATGAACTTCTTTATCTCTTTGGATCAGTCTTAGTTTGAAGTCACATTGTCTGCAAACAGAATAGCTACCGTTGCTTTTTTTTGTTGTTCCAGTTGCATGAGGTATTGTTTTTCATCCTTTGACTTTCAGTCTATGAGTTTGCTTTCAATTTAGATGAGTTTCCTGTACACAGCATATGCTTGGATGTTGTTTTGTTGTTGTTTTTTTGGGGGGTGTTTATTTAAAGAAAAAAAATTGAAACAAAGAGGGTAGAAATAATACAAAATTTCAAAACAAAACAAAACAAGAAAACAAAAATAGTAACCAGTAAGAAATCACTAGTTGATTATTACATACTTGCTTCTTAGAAGTCGTTTTTCAAGTTACAAATGTAAAGCCTACAAAGTGGACATTCAAACAGTGAGACTGCAACCAGTTCTGTTCATCTATCCAACAAAAACTTAGTTATATGGCTATCAATCCTATACACTTAAACATACATGCAGTTATATCCTTTAGAATACTTACTTTTCATCTCTTTTTTTCTTTACAGTAACTATAATCCATTCTTGTAAACTACTTAGAAGTTCTACACATGTATTAGTCTTTACATGGATACCTAGACTTTTTGTATTAGAGGGATGAACAAATCAAAACAAGTCAAGAATACAAATTCCTAGAGATACATGAAATGAAAAGGACATATAAATCCACAATACTAGGTGATCTATGGTAGTTACTATGACATCTTGTTATTTTCAATAAAATTGTCTATATCGTCAAACACAGTATAATTCAACTTAGCATTGCAATACACTATTAATAAAAATGAAACATTGCAGAGATTTTAGGACTTCAAAGGCAGTTAATAATGAAACCAGAATGGGTATCCTATTGAATCATGTCATCTTCAGAGTAGTTGCCTCTACTCTCATACTTGATACTCTCAAGCATAGAAGATTCAAATAAAATCAGTCAAGATAAAACAGCGATATAACTAATCTCTGTCTTACCTCTGCTATGCTATTTTTCTGTCATTGTTGTTTGTTTACTTTTCTCCTTCATTCTACTGGCTGCCCCTTTCTTTGAGGCCTTTCTGCCATTGTTCCTGGAATCGGTGATTTTCCTCTCTCTCTCTAGAATGTCCTTCAATATTCTTTGCAGGGTTGGATTGGTTACAAACTCCCCCAGTTCCTCTTTGCCGTGGAAATACCTTGTCTCTCCATTAATTCTGAGAGACAGTTTTTCTGGGTACATCAATCTGGGTTAGAGGTTATTTTCTTTCAGGGCTTGGAATATTTTGCTCCAAGCTCTTTTTGATTACATGGTTTGCATCGAGAAGTCTGCTGTGATTTTGATGAGTTTTCCTGTATAGTTAATCTCTTTCTTTTCTCTCACTGATTTTAATATTCTGTTCTTGTGATGGGTTTCTGGGATCCTGATTAATATATGTCTGAGTGTGGATCTGTTTTATTTGTAGCTGGCTGGAGTTCTGTATGCCTCATTTATCTGAACTTCACTTCCATTACTTATGTTTGGGAAGTTTTTCTTAATTATTTCTGTGAATAGACTTTCTATTTCATTTGTATTTGTCACTGCATATTCATTCACATTTTTTATTCTTAGGCTATAAATCCTCTTGTCATCTCCTAGCCCTTGTATCCTTCCTTCCAGGTTCCTTGTTATTTTTAAGAGATTCTTCCTTTCGCAATCATACATTACAAATCTAACTCCAAGTTTTGAAAGTTTGTCTTTAGCTTCTGTTATAAGATTTTGCCAGTTTACAATGGAGTTTTTAATTTCCTGATATTCTCTTTGGATCTCTTTCATGTATTCTAGATTTTGTTTATATTCTTCATCAGAGGCTTCTCTCCTTTCTCTGGGTTCCTCCATTCTTTCATTTGTGTCTACTTGAGCATTACCCAGGATTTCTTTTATTAAAGACCGCTTAACCTCATGAAAGCTACTCTTTTGGGTTCACATTTATCCCACTGAAGTCTGATTGATGTTTCTAAGGTAGGTGTTAAAAAGGGAACATTCTCATTCTCTCAGTTTTGGCTGGGCCTCTAAAGCTAAGAACCCATGCTTTTAAGCACCCACATTCCCAAGAGTGGACCCCGTTTACCCTTGAAAGCTTTGCTGAGCAGTATGCCGAACAGTTCCGCTGTTACTTTGATGCTCATGAGCTTTGAGGCCACACAAGAGAAAGAGGGGATGATTGAAGGTTGGGATAAAGAATTTCTCTTAGAATGGGGACAAGGAAATCTGATAAACCTACCAGAGGAGCATGACGTGGAGTTGAAGGTCACTGAGACCGGAAGAACTACTGGCATTCTGTCCAATACGTTCCACCCTGGCCAAGATTGTTGCTTTATTTTTGGGCCTAGTTCTAACATTGGATCATTCCATTTGGTTGCATGGCAATTCTGCAACTTTTTGACTAGTCAAATATGTACTCACCCTGCAGTTTTGCTTGTCGTCTGAATCAAGTAGGTCTGCATTCCCTATGTCTGTATCAGTCGATTCTTGTTCTATTTCACTATCACAGGAACTTTGTCTCACATGGCCAACATCAAAGTCATTATCATCATCATCATCGTCATCATCATCATCACCATCATCAGCCCACACCACTGTCCCATTATGAAAATATGTATATTACCATAGTGGATCATCTTCGTCACCATGGTTGAGTACTCTTTTGATTTCCTCCAAAAACTTACAGGGCTGGTTTTTCATCTGCCATTGTACAGAACTGAGCTACTTCTACCAGATAAATCAAAAGAAAATTTTTAGAAACAATCTTATTGTGGTGTATGCCTGTAATCCCTGCCTCAGGAGGCTGAGGCAGGAAGATTGTTGTGAGTTTGAGACCAGCCTGGGATACAAAGTGAGCTCAAGGCCAGCCTGAACTGCATAGTGAAACCTTGTCTCAAAAGTACAAAACAAACAAATAAACAAACAACAATCCTAGAGTGGTAAGGGTATATTTACCCTCTTTGATGCTCAGGTAAATGTATTCCAAACCTGTTAGATGGAGCATCATGCCAGTGAAAATCCTGGCTTGACCCTTTTGCACACATACACACACCTTGCCTTTTGTTATATCAAGTGGGTGAACATAAATATTGCTTCCTGTATTCCTCAGGGAAAGGTACTGAGATGCTGTCTTGGTTACTTTTCTCTCATTGCTGAGACAAAATACCTGACACCCAAATTAAGGAAGGAAAGGTTTATTTAGCTCACAGTTCATGGAGGCTTCAGTCCATAATGAACTGGCTCCAGTTGCACTGGTATGGCAGAGATCAACAGTTCAAGGCAGCAGAGGACAAGAAAAGCAACGAGAGCCCCAGGAGAAGGGGAAGGAGCCTCTTTTCCTCCCTTAGATTGTATGCAGGCTGGGTGGCTCCTTTACCCCTGCACTATCTCTGTGCCTCTTCTCTTGAACAGGCTGAGGATGTTTCCAAAGTGAGGACCCTGACCCCTTTCGGAGTCACTCAGTTAAACTTGTAAACTTTTCAAGTTGACACAATGAATCAGCCATCACAGCCTGCTAGGGCTTACACAGCAACCCCAGAACACGTCCTCTACGCCCTAGGATGTGGAACTGCTGAGTAACTTATTTAAGTTAAACTTCTAAACCTCTCAAGTTGACACAATATCTCAACTATTACAGCCAGCTACTGTTACACTACATCAAACATTTACAGTAAAAAGAATAAGGGATGTGTTTGTGGAATCTGGTGCTAGGCTCTTTGGGTTTAAAAAGCAAGAGAGGGATTGTGACCATTTCCCCTCACCTGAAAAATGAGTCACTCTAGAGGCCTGTTGGTAACCATTGCTTTTCTTTTGTAGGAAAATAATAAATCCTGCCTAATAAATCGGGTTATGCCTTGAAAGAAAGTTAAAGACAGAAAGAAACACAGAAATTGAAATAAAAGTAAGACTGCAGAAATCTGCAGCAATCTACACTTCCTGTCTGGTTATTTTCTGTCTTGCTCATTAGTGTGTCAGTTCCATTTGGAAAAGGACCACATTCTTCTTTTTTTCTGAAATATCTTTGGTCAGTCACACACACAATCTGAGACACATGGTTTAATATTACTGGATGAAATTATATGAAACTGCAGCTTTTATAGATAAAAATGAGTTACACATTAGTATTTCATATGGCTCAGTCTACTATTTGTTAAATGAAATTTCTAAGGTAAAACTTTGAGGGGCACCAATAATGAGTGAGACACCCTGGAAGCCCTACTTTCTAAAGAAGACAGACTACTTGTGTCTCAGTCCACTAACAGCATTAGAAAACTGAATTTTGAACATTTTTTATTTGTTTTACTGAGAACATTCTCAAACTAGAAGCAACCTTCAAGAATTTTTTGTTTACCATTACACTAGTGTTTCATATTACTGGAGTTTTAGAGGTTTGTCCCAACACAAATGTCACTGTCTCTATAAGCAATGCAAGTCTATCTTCTCTCATTATGTTGGGACTGACGGATTGGTGGACTGGTGGACGGCTGGCCACCAGTTTATACTTTGTCTTGAATTTACTAAGGACATCTGTCATTAGCCAGTACTATGGTACAAAAGGTCAGGAATGAAGAGATAAATAGGGCTCCATTCTACTTTACAGGAGCTCACACTCTAGTGGCAGAGGTAATGTTTCACACCAAGTTTACCTTTCCAGGCAGAAGGAAGAGGTGTGAGGTATTGTGTGATATCCTTGTGGGAGGAGATAGGTCATTCCATCCAAGAGAATGTAAAATCCCTAGATGCTAAAGGTGTGTGTGCACGCATGTGTGCTGCTTGGGATCAAAACAGTGAAGAATTCCTGTATAATTTAGGGTCACAGCAGGTCTTTCCAAGTAAAGTACTACAAAATAGGAAAACATTAAACAGAAAACTTTAACATAAAAATGTTAAACTTCTTTATAATGAAAGGCATCACAACGAAGTTAAAAGACAAGCTACCATCCTTTCACTTGGCAGTTCTGCTTCTCAGGTTTCTTCCTTATAAATACACTGCACAGATACAAAACGAAACATGTAAAAATGTATTCATTTCAGCCTGGGCTACAAGAATGAATTGCAAGCAACCGACCCATTCAGCAAAAACTATGATACATCTGCTTAACAGAAGACTCTACAGCTAAAAAACAATAAATGTTCATATGTACTCACACAAGATGATCACAGGGATAATAATAGTGTATAAAAAGTAAAATACTGATGGAAAACTAAGATCAGAGCATTGTATGCTACATTTATGTAAGAAAATGATAAAAATGTAATAGAAACATTTTTGCTCATGTGTGTAAAATGAAACACAGGAAAAATGTTTTCACGTAGGAAACAGAGAAATGAGGGAGAGGGAGAGGACAGAAGGAAACGTCTGTGCTGTTACCTCTCTGTACAGTTTTGTTCTTAAATCTTAGATCTAGTTTTAATATATAATTAAATAAAAACATTCACACTACAGAGAAATTACATTAAGGATTAAAAATTATAATAAAAAAGCCATATATATCAATGAGAAATTTCAATATAATAGAAAAACAAGCAAGGAACACTAACAGGTAATTCAGAAAAGAAAAATAATGATGATGTACATAATTTGCAGCAAGAACCAAAGAAATTAAAATTAAGATCATTACAATACATTGTTCATGTATCTGATTATTTTACATTTGAAAAATGGATAATATAATAATGGCTACAAGAAACATTTATAGTTCCTGGGAAAACAGGAGCTTTTTGATACAACTTGTAGCATAAGTATAATTTAGTAGAGCCTTATGAAAATATCTTCAAAATTTCAAATATAGAAGTTTATAGCAAATATACACTTTATAACAAACACCAAGAACTATCCTGCAGTGATGTTTATTGCAGAAATGGTTTTAACAGTAAAAATTAGAAAATTTAAATGTCTATTGTACTAGGATACAGCCATACAGTGAAACCCAGGCAGGTAGAAAAATGAGGTGCTCTATCTGTACTGATACAGAAAGACTTTTATGTATTGTCAACATAAAAACATTATCAAATGTACAAAGCAAACAGTAAATTATTATTATATGCACACACCACAGGATGATCAGTTTTACATGTGGATAAAGTTACATATGGTAAAATCTGTAACAATATATAGTAAATTTTAACAATATTTATTGTAGGGATATACAGTCTATATCTCTATTTTATTTGAAATTTTTGCAAGAAACTTGTGTTTCTTTTAAAGCTATAAAAACAAGTTTTTAGAACTCCTGTTGGAAAGATAAAAATTGACTCCCTGGAGAGGGTGGCATTTTATGCCATCAAAAACAGCTCTGAGCTGAAGTAAGCCTTAAAAGTCATCTACTTTGGTGGTTTCTAAATGCTAGTTTTTATTTTAGATTGCATGAGAAGCATCAGGGACACTTGTTTTGTTTTGTCTTGTTTTGTAGCTGTGATGGGACCCAAGGTTCTTGACCAAGCTAGACAAGTATGCTCACCCCTGAGCTATATCCTCTTTCCCTGGAAACTTTATTTTTATAAATTAAACTTTAAATCTCTGGTTCCTATTTCTAGGGATTCTAAACTCCATATTTTAAAAACAACCTCCAAGTGATTTTCCTACCAAAGTAGGCATAAAACCCATGTAATTCAGCTTCCTGTCCAAAGCAGAAACTCTCCCACTGGAGCCTTAATGGGAATCCCTTCAACAGTGGATGTTCATGTTCTAGAACCTTCTAGAGAGATGACATGTTTTATTTTTCATTTGTTTTGGAGGGAAGGATGGAACCTAGGGTCTCAAATGTGGACTGAGCTACACCCCCAGACTGATGCCACATTTTGTTGTTCAGATAAATGTGGAGCCAGGCATGGTAGCACAGGTCTATAGTCCCAGCATTCAGGAGGCAGAGACAGGAGGATCTCTAGGAGTTTGAGGCCCATGTGGTCCTACGTAGTAAATTCAAGACCAGCCTAAACTACACATTGAGACTCTATATCAAAAGCAGAAAAACAAAAAGAAAAGAACACGAAAGAACAGTGGGGCTCCTTTGCCCTCCCAAGATCAGATGACACCGGGTCCAAATCCTAACAAATCAAAGCATGTGGAGGTTGTGCTCCAGTCACATAGATGTTGCATTCTTTTATACCAAAGTCTTTCCACACAGGTACTGCCAAACCTCAGTCCTGCTCACCTCCTCAAAAGTCATTGTCACTGTCCCACCTCTACTGACTGTCACAGCACCTAACACAAGGGTCACAGCCCAGAAACACTGATACATGAATCCAGGAAGGGGCGTTTCTGCTCTCCCAGCTCTTTCCCTCTGCCCTGGACCTGTGCCTACGACCCTCCCCCAGCTCGCTGCGTCTTGATGGCACCCCTCCTCCCCTCTCCCCTTTCTGCTCGCTCTTCCCCCCCTAAACACATCCACTTCCTCTCCTGGCTCCTGATAGGCGCTTCCTCCTCCACCTGAATCCCATGAAGTCCGATAACACTCCAGCTCCAGAGTTCTCCAGGACAAACTGAAACTCCTCAAGGCTTCCTCCCCAGGTGCCGACACTTCTCCATGGGAAAAACAAAGTTGTGTAACAAATAGTTGTAGTGATGATTATATTTATCCAAAATCCCTCTGTCCATTCGATATCCTTAGTGTGACCTTCAGGAGCAGAACAGAACATGTGGGTGCGGCCTCTTCCTCAGGGCAAACCTGCTGGAGGCTCCTCTGGCTAAATTTTGTGGTTTCTAGTTCCTGCTTGTATATTCTGTGAGTCTTTGGGTATCATGGTCTCCAGAGCTTTTCTCCACCCTTCTGTGCTCTTTGCTTGGAATTCCTGTAGCTTTCAGCCGTCTTTTCACAGCACTGCACACACCTAGAGACACTGCAGCCAGCAGTGGGGTTGTTGCTCTCAAAGGTGTGGCTGTGCTGTTCCTACTCATGTGCTCAATGGGCTCGGTGTACCTTCTTCCCGATGTATCTTTCCTGACCTGAGTTCTGGGTGGTTGGGTTTTTTGTTTCTTAGTTTTGTTTTTTTTTTTTTTGGTATCAGGGATCAAACTCTCAACCTTGTGCTCAACAGACAGGTGCTGTGCCCTTAGGCTATATTCCTGGCCCCCAGGTTGGAGTTTTGTTAACCTGTATATATTATTTTTGTCAGAGATAAAGCAATAATGGGTCAGATAAAGGTGTAGAGATAATTGTTTTTTTTCTCTTCCCTTGACTGTACAGTAGCCCAAATTTCAAATTAAATTCCCAGACATGGCCTGCTGAGGGATTCAGGCCTTGTTTTCTAGATCCAGCACCATCTGTCTGTCCACTAGAGAAAGTACGAAGCTAAGGTTCCCACAGGATCCCCTATGTGATGACATTTTCCGAATGAAGCTTCTCCTAGACCCACATAAGTGGGTTAG
Source organism: Hydrochoerus hydrochaeris (assembly GCA_004027455.1). Lineage (NCBI taxonomy): Eukaryota > Metazoa > Chordata > Mammalia > Rodentia > Hydrochaeridae > Hydrochoerus > Hydrochoerus hydrochaeris. The sequence goes on from PVLA01017486.1 coordinate 14,433, forward strand.
CATTCATTGTCAGTGATTCACTGTGGTAACTAGCCTGTTCTCTTCTAAAAATAACTTCTTGGTGAGACAGACGGCCTTTCCCACTCCTTCCATGAGGCCAACTCAAGACGCTTCACATGATATTCACTCAGGGTTCATTGTAATCAGGTACTGTGTCTCATTCGAATGGGCAGAAAACAGTTCAGGCTCAGGCATTTTCCTGGCACATGCAACTTGGTCTTGGATTGGACACAGACTGGGGTGGCCTTCAGTCACCATCTTTGCAGTTGGTCTACAGATTCTTTGAGACCAGAGCAAAGCCAGTCCCAAGGACAAGGGACACCAGAGGCAGGTGGTGTACGCAAGTTGGCCTCCAGCTCAGTTGCATAGCAGCAGGTGTCTGGCCTTGGAGTCCATCCTTGTTAGGGGCAGCACAGACAGCTTGTAGTGTGCTGTGCTTTCAGAGTTCTTTCTAAACACCGAGACCTTGCACTTTGGGTCCTGTTGGGCACTTTTTCCTTTTTTTTACTTCGTATAAATAAAGAAGTTGGGGCTGGGACATGGTCGCTGCTTCTCCATCAGAGGGGTCAGGTCCCATGGTGCCCCAGTTTTCCTTTCAGTAGGTATCAACAGTTATTTCTTAATCTGTTGTTGCCCCCTCTCAGGACCCTGCTGGCCATGCAGATCTCACACTCAAGGAATCATCCTAACAACCCATGGGCTGTTGTTATTTTTCCCACTTCAGAAATAAGTCAAATAAGGATGTGTCCAAGGAATGTAGCCAGTGGGAGGAGGGGACAAGGTGGAGCCCAGAGCCTCTCTCCTACATGCAGCAGGCCCTGCTGGGTGTGTGTACGTGGAAGGAGTAGGGTTGTGTGCCTGTGCCCTCCCCAGGCAATGCAGAATCTACCCAGGCTGCCACTGCCATGGGAGGAGCTGGGTTAGGTGGCCTGCAGCCTCCACCAAATCAAGACCCTGGCCTTCCTATGCCAACTCCTCTGCTTCTCTTTCCTGCCTGCTGTCCCCTCTTCAGATACTGAAGTGGATAAAAGGATAACATTTCACAAAGAGGTTGAGACTTAGGAGAATGAAGTTCTGGAAGTTAGCAGTTAGGACTTTGGTAACTGTGACCCACTCTCTGTGGTCAGAGCCAACTCGGACACTGCAGCATTAGTTAGGGGTCTCCACAATCATTAAGTCTCTCTCTCTCTCTCTCTCTCTCTCATTCATATGCACAAGGCCCTGTGTTGCTACTGATAGGTGCATTCTGAGAAACGCATCATCAGTCCATTTCGGCACTGTGACCTTTGTCGGCAGGGCACTCAGGCAAACCCAGGGGTGCACCGGGGCTCTGAGGTGTGGTCACAGCCCTGTACTGCACTGTGACCATGCCAAGTGCTGTAGGAAACTGTGACACAGAGGTCAGCACCCGCATGCATCAACATAGAGAAAGAACCATACAAACGCAGGGTGCAAAACTTTCAAAATGAGCTCCTATACAGGACACTTCCCACGATGGGACTCAGAGGACACAGAACTGTCCTGGGCAGGTGGCTGACAGCATGGAGAATGGATGGGAAAGCCTTGGAGGTAGCCATGCACCATTGTGGAATTTACAAATACTGCACACATAGGCTACACTAAATGTATTTTAAAATTTTTACTTTCCTAACAATTAACCTACAGTAAGTTTTTTTTAAAGTTTATAAACTTAAATTTTTTAAAAGTTTTGATTCCTTTATAAAAACACATCACTTAAAATACATTGGTACAAAAATATTTTTCCTTATAGCCTCACTGTAGAAGCATTTTTCTACTTTTAAGATATTTATTTTTTGCTCGGGATGGTGGCACACACTGAGGAGCACTCTAGGAGGCTGAAGCAGGAGGGTCACAAGGATGAGTCCAGCCTGAGCAACTTAGCAAGACCCTGTCTCAAGAGCCAAGCTGCACCCTCCCGTGAGCAGAGGTGGCCATGACGGCCAGGAGGAGAGCCAGCTGTGCCTTCCTGTGAGCCAGCCGTAGCGCAGATGGAGACAGGAAGAGAAGCCCCCACCCCAGGAGCAACCAGCTGATTTGGAGGAACAGAGGCTGAGATAACAGCAATTGAAGTTAAAATATCAATGCTTATATGGTTTGATTGACTTTACAGGCCTCAAGGCTGTAATCTGAGCATCTATTTAGATAACAGTATGCCATATGGCAGCTATGGGAGATTCCCTTCTGTCTTGGTTCTGAAATCCAATGTTGTTCTCACTGTTTTGTTTTGTTCCCTTTTCGTTGCTTTGTTTTATTCCCTTTAAAATTAACAAAAAGTGGCAAAAGGAAAAAAAAATAAAGATCCTGTCTCAAAAAAAAAAAAAAAAGTTGGGGACGTAGTTCCGAGGGAAGACACTGGTACCACAAAAGTTAATTTTAATTTCTTGAGCATTTTTTTGTTACAAACTAAGACATAAACACACGCGTTGTTAGCCTGAGCTGTCCAGGGTCAGCATCTTGGGTAGCCCTGTCTTCCGCATCCTCGCCCTGTATGACCAGCAGGGGGCAGTAAGTGGTGGCTCTCTTACTGATGGCTGTGGCTTCTTCTGCAGGACCCTGAAGGCCTTACCAGAGGCTGTACCACAGCTAACTTTAAAAATTATACATAAGGAGGTGTACTCTCTCCAATAACAACAGCAATAGAGCGGAGCAAGTACATGAGCTAGCCATAGTCGCTTCCTGTCATTATCAGGTGATAGGTACTGCCGTTACTGTCAGAGCTGAGTTGTAACACATCGCTGCACACACGTGGGAAATGTCATGACATTATGTGAGCATCACT